>CAIGRP010070336.1:0-22356 GCA_903798385.1 Fraxinus cuspidata
ACAAAAATATAACTTACTGCGTTGTGGATAAGATATTGCAAATGTGCTTTAAAAAAAAAAAAAAAGACTTCTAAAAGCACGCATGCTTAAATTGAGGTAGTATGGAGACATGTTTAACATGTGCTTATAAGCAAGTTATTCCCTGGCATGTTGATTCATTTGCGCGGGAGAAAAATCTTGGACCTGCAAACATGAAATGGCCCAACTGCGCAACAATTTTTAAGTTCAAACAATCCAAATTTTTTCACTAAGGCACTGTTTGATAAGGCTTATTTTTCATGGAAATTTTTTTTTTCCATTTTTCAATTTTTGCAGTGTTTTATACGCAAAATTTTCCCGGGAAAATATTTTCCAACTTTCAAATTTTTCACATTTTGAAGGAAAATAATTTCTTGATGTTTTAGTTGGTAAATAATTTCTAGGTTGGTTGGTTGGTTGGTTCTTTTTTTTTTTTTAATTGGAAAAAAATCTAGACACAATGGTAAAAAAATTTATCACTTTTATTGACAATTTCATGCAAAACAAAGTCAAACGAATGATATTCGGTGTGGTAATTTATTTTTCAATTTTTTTTGGGCAATTGAACAAATTCTAGACCCAAGTGTAGGAAAAATTATCACTTTAATGGATAATTTTCATAAAAAACGAAACCAAACGGACACCAAACTTTCAACATTTTCCATAAAAAAATATATCAATCAAACACAATTAATTACAATTACCATTAAAATAATTTCTAGACAAATCAATTCCCTGTAAAACATTTTCTTCCCACCAATTTTCCACATTTACAATCAAACGGATCCTAAAATTTAGGGCTATCTTGAAAGATAATTGCGGAAGGCCTTTGACGCTAGAGAGTAAAAAATTATCTCAAGTAGATTATGCGAAGTCATTAAACACGTGCTTGACACCTGTTTATAATTGATAAATCATTCTTTATTTATATATTTGGTGAGATTTATAATATTAATAACTCTGAAACGTGCACTAAGCATATATTCTTATTTGTTTTTCTCAAATTAACTAGTACATGTAGTTGGGAATATTACACCGATAACGTGCATGCATTATATTCTCAAAACGTACATTTTACGTGCGCGAAATCGAAAATGATTTTGACTTACCAAAATAGGATTTGAGAAGGGGAAATGATAATTACCGAAACCAAATACATGACGACGGATTTTATCCTTTCATTCTTCAACGAAAAACATTTCCTATAATCAAAAGATTAGTTAGTTTTTCTAAACTTAAATCTCAAGTTCAAAAAAATCAGAAAATAAAATAGGAAATGAAAATTTTCTCAATCTGAAGAATTTTCCGACAATTCGAAGCCAGGGACTAATCATTGAAGAAACAGTTTCGTGAAGTTTCTTCAGCTTCTGATTGTGAAAGTCGAATTTCTGGTGCTGACTGTGAGCAAGAAATATTTCATCTGTTCAACAACGGCGTGATCAGAATTCATGATGGGTACAAATTATCACCGTTTGTTGTAGATTAAAATTAGATTTTTAGTTAATTTTGATAAAAGTTGATGGAATGTACAGTTGAAAAGTTATGTGTCCCATGAAATGTGTGGCTAAAATTAATTCGTTGACTTTGACTTGAGATTAAAATCAGATTTTAAGAAAAAGTTGGCTTCTGTTAGAGATATTACACCGATAACGTGCATGAATTATATTCTCAAAACATATATTTTACTTGTGCAAAATTGAATATAGTTTCGACTTACCAAAATAGAATTTGAGAAGACGAAATGATAATTCCTGAAGTCGAATACGTGACGTGGATTGAATCATTTCCATTCTTCGACGAAAAACATTGCTTATAATCAAAAGAATAGTTAATTTTTCTAAAATCAAATCTCAAATTCAAAGAAATCAGAAAATAAAATAGGAAATGCAAGTGATTGGATTGATCGAGGCAAGTGTTTTCCACTTTCTCCTTAAGATGAATTTGCCTCCCATCGGTGCTAACGATTTTCTGGCAATCATCTCCAAGATACAACAATCAGGTCTATCCATAATAGCACTCCAAATGACTTAGACCAACGAACTCAAATGGAGCTTCATCTCTACCATAACCATGACTTTGATGCTGTTAGGTTTTTAGTAGTGGTAATTCTGTGGATAAAATGATTAATTTGTAAAATTCAAGGCCCAGTGTTCAATTTGTATAAATTAGGTTATGAGGTCTAGGGTTCGAGTACGAAAAAAGGAGAATCACGGCGCCGCATTTTCGCTAGCTTATCGCCTGGACATTACTCGAGCGACAAAAACAGAATCCTCGTCGACGCCTGTCACCCGGCTCTCGCTCGAGCGAGAGGCCATCACTCGCCTGTCGTCGAGGTTTAGCTCGAGCGACAGGTTTATACAAGAAAACCACAATTTGCGTTTTTTAAACAGATTTTTCCAGCTCATTCAACCCAATTACCCTCTCCTATAAATATCCAAGCCATTTGACGAAAGTCAAGGTGGTTTTCATTCTTTTCATTGCCCCATCTTATTTTCTAAAGATTTAAGAACATATTCTTTCATTGTGATTCATCATTTCTTGAGATCATAGCAGCCGTTAATTTGGTAATATGCAACTTTTAAGTAGTATCCAGAGCGACAACTGATTTTTCAGATGCAAAAATGAATAACTTCTACAAAGTATTTTTTAAGCAAAACCAAAGTGTAAAAATGGAATGGAATCAATAATGAATGCCCTAGAGGTCATTTATATAGAAGGTGGAGGGGTGTGATGGAGAGACATGCCCCAAAGCTCAGCAATCTTAGTCAATGGTCGTAGTCTTTTGCTATCTCTTGTCAATCGCATGTGCGTCTCTCTAGCGCCAAACACAGAGAGTTTGTTGTTCGTCTGGCGCTGGCCTGTCGCTCGAACGACAACCTCACAATTTGATTTTTTTCAAACTTTGGACCATAATTTCTCATTTATTCGAAATTGATTTTTAGATTCTAAATATATTACGACAATCTATTTGACGAGGAGAACAAACTAGTGTATTTACTTTCATAATTTGACTATCGAATCAAGATCAAATATTTGATCGAAGTTGACACAAAATCACTTTTTAAGGTTTGTACTTAACCAAAATTTCAATTCTTAAAACTAAATTCCAACACATGTTTGCGTATATTTAATTTATTTTATATATTGGTTCTTATAAATCCATATACTAACATTATAAGAATAATAAAGAAAATATAGATAGATTTTCATAAAGGCACAAATTGTCACGGGTCTTGTTTTTTTTTATTGGGATTCATTTCCCAATCTTAAGGTCAAGTGATTAAGAGTAGTGTGAAGATAAGATTTTTCTTTATATTTTATTTCAAGATTGAAGATAATTACTTTATTCAAACTTCCTCTTTTCCAACGGGATTTTTGAATGATATAAAATATTAATAACCTATTTCCAATTCTTAACAATTCGAATCAATTGATGGCGAGATTAACCTATTAAGGTTGAATATGATTCATTAAGAATATATTTTATTTAAACTTTCCATGATGGATAAGGATATAAGTACTATTATTAAGCCTATCATCTAATTTTACCTTGAATTGATCACATTGCATATATTATATATATTTGATTAGTAAATGTAATTTGAATAAAGTTGGTTTATTGCCTCATTTTCATCTCGAAAGTCAAGGTTCAAATCACCACGGGGCAATCGGATCGGCCAATATCCAATTTTGATTTACTTTTTAAACTACGTACATGTTTGATTGGTTTGAGTGTTCTCGTACAGTCTAGTTCAGTTAATTACTTGACTTAAATGATTATAAAGTTCGCTATTGTCTAATCAATTTTTTAAACAATGTAAATAATAACCAAAAACATCAACAATCACTTACCACAATAGTCCAAATATACTGAACTCAAATGATAATAAAATTCGCTATTGTCCAACCATTTTTCTAAACAATGTAAAAAAAACCAAAACATCAACAATCACTTGCCACAATAGGTATATATATAATATCTCTCAATTTCATTTTGCCATTAACCCACATTAATAAGCACAATATTTTAAGTGGTGGAGAAATTTTGACAATTTTAATTCAATTTTTTGCAACCTCATTAACTTGTGAAAGAATCTGCAAATAATAATATACAACAAGCATTTTCCTCTAAAATGGACAACACATAATAAAATGGGCACATTGTTGATGGTAAACTACTTCGTAGTATCCACTTTTATTTGATTATTTGAGTTAAATTACTTTATAAATTATATTATTTTTAGTAATTTGGATGAAATTATGATTAAAATGTTGAACTTTGATTCTCGTGGATCTTATAAAATATATAACTAAAAAAAATTTTTAGAAAAAATAAATTTTAAAAAGTTGAAACCAAATACTAAGCCCCCGTTTGAGCTCCATTTTTTAGAAAAATGTGTTTTAGAATAATGAAATTTTTGGAAAATGTGTTTATCTTTTAATTTATGTGTAAATTTATAAATGAAAATGAATCTTTAGAAAAGTGCGGGCCAAACAATATGCTGCTAAGTTTTGAGACGCAACTCTGGAGAGTTGGTAGTCCATACTCCTAAACATGGACCCCTCCATACAGGATGGATTCCAAAACACCTACACCAAATACAACGCTTGACCAGAGCCTTCCATTTTTCACCGCGTAGCTGCCAGCTGTCCGGCCATGGATTTCTCACTGGATCCCCTAAAAACACACCACACTCACTATGCACAATCCCCATCTCATCTCCCTCATATTCCCATTTCACACCTAGGAAATTTCTGTACGGGCACTCAATTTAACGCTCTACAGTGTGTAGCGTGTGAAATTTAATTCACTAGAGCTCTAAAAGCTTCCTCGTCATGCAAACGAGAGCGAACAATTTCAAAGAAAAATTGAAAGTAAAAACTCATCCGGATTTTTACAATTAGGGATCAGAAGGGAGAAAATTTGGGCAATGGCAAAGAGTGGGGCATTTGAAGGGGATTCAGGTATGGTAGCCAAGGCCATGGAGTTGAAGAGGGAATTGCAGAAGTTAGTGAAGGCAATTGTGGATGAGGATGATGTTAATTTAGGGACGATTGATAGAGCCCAGCAAGTGTTATGTGCTTTGAAAGAATTGAAGGTAAAAAAATCATTATCCTCTTCAAAGATTCATCCTCATCATCAGGATACAGTTTCACAGAAGATTCCCGAGGAGTTTAAGTGCCCACTTTCCAAGGAACTCATGAGAGATCCGGTTATTGTTGCATCTGGTCAGGTTCGTAATTTTAGTTTCACAGTTTAGATTTCTTTTTGAAATATGTTTCACATTATATTTTAGTTTACGGAATTATGACTCCAAGTTGAATTTGGTGTTTGTAGAGAATGTTTTTTCTTCTAAAGATTTCTGGAAACTAAAAACATTACATTTTGAGGAGAAAATACATTTTTTTGTTAAAATACTAAAATAAAATTTTAAGTAAATATTTATCTTTATTTAAATAAAGTACATATAAATAAAGTATCACTTATAAATAAAAATTTTCATACGAGATGCTATAAATTGAAAATTTCACTAAATGATATATGTAACTTTATTTTTAAAAAAAACTTTCAAAATCCGTAGATAATAAATTTCCAAACATGGGTTGGACTGTATTAAAAATCGCTACTAAAACCACTCATAACCAATTCGCTCATAAATGTTCATAACCGGTATGCTAGTACTCCCAAGCAGGCCCTTATAAAAGTTTCCATCTCAAGGTTTTTTATGGGCATTATTAACAAATTTTCAACAATTTTGCAGACTTATGATAGACCATTTATTCAGAGATGGTTGAAAGCTGGGAATAGGACATGCCCTCGAACGCAACAAGTATTCTCTCACACTAATCTTACACCTAACCACTTGATTCGAGAAATGATATTACATTGGTGCAAGAATCATGGGATTGAAATGCCGGAAGCTGTCCAGTATTCCGATGAGGATGTCTCAACTGAGGCAGATCGAGATCATTTCCTCTCTCTGCTTAGGAAAATGTCTTCAACATTATCCGCTCAAAAGGAAGCTGCAAAAGAGTTGCGGCAGTTGACCAAAAAAATGCCATCGTTCCGGGCTCTTTTTGGCGAATCTCTTGATGCCATACCTCAGTTTCTTTCTCCACTCTCTCAAAGCAAGTCAATAAATGATGTTCATCCGGACCTGCAAGAAGATGTAATAACAACACTTTTGAATCTTTCTATTCATGACAACAATAAAAAGCTTGTTGTAGAAACACCAATTGTTCTTCCACTTCTTATGGATGCATTAAGATCTGGAACTATTGAAACAAGGAGCAATGCAGCTGCCACCCTTTTCTCGTTATCAGCTCTTGACTCGAATAAGGCCCTCATTGGAAAAGCAGGTGCCTTGAAACCCCTCATTGATCTATTAGATGAGGGACACCCTTTAGCAATAAAGGATGTTGCTTCAGCTATCTTTAATCTATGCATAATTCATGAAAATAAGTCAAGGGCTGTTCGAGATGGTGCAGTGAGAGTGATCTTGAAAAAGATCATGAATGAAATGCATGTTGATGAGTTACTGTCCATCCTAGCTATGCTTTCGACTAATCAGAAGGCTATCGAAGAAATTGGAGAGCTTGGGGCCGTTCCATGCTTGCTTCATATAATACGAGAGACTTCTTGTGCTCATAACAAGGAGAATTGCATTGCGATCCTTTATACCATTTGTTATAGTGATCGATCCAAATGGAAGGAGATGAGGTCGGAAGAGAGTACTTATGGTACAATCTCTCAGCTTGCCCAAAATGGTACTTCCAGAGCCAAGAGAAAGGCTAGTGGTATTCTTGACAGACTGAATAGGGCCGTAAATCTTACACATACGGCATGATGGGGCGGTCTTTCTGTAAATTCTGCGTAGTTTTCCCTTCACAAGCATTTAGGTATATTGTGATCATTGTAACCTTCATTCTGTATATTCTACTATCTCGGCAGGGTTTGGATCCCAGGTTTATGGCCAGTGGTTACTGTGAATACTTGCCAATAAGATTCTCGGTAAAATAGTTGAATAATTCATGCACATGGTTTCGAGTAGACTGCTTTTTTTATACGTGAAAGTCTGTCATCGGGTCTTTTTGCTACCTGTAATGTCTAGTTTTTTAGGATTGTTGCATTATTATTTAGTCAAATAATTTTGCACATTGCTTTGTTTGTTGTGTTGCTTGAGTCTCGCTTTAACTATTAAATGGATGTCTTCAATTTGTTCACAGCTACGTATTTATCTTAACTCAATCCCTTCTCTTTCTGGAAAATGTGCATTGGCATCAATGCATTGATTAAAGAGTTAGGATTGAGGGAATTGGTTGTGATCTTCATTGAACCTTGCAATCATTTCATGTGAAATTTTAGTATAACACCGGGCTTTGATATCAGAATGAGGCCAATAAATTTGTCGTTGATGATTGTATGAGTGGTGGCAAATAGGTTTAGGAAAGGCAATGTGATGTATGTATGCACAAACATTTATTGGCTTGTTATGACTGGTTTCGTGGTCCATCCGACTTGATTAATGATGCTCTTTATCTTTCTTGTGAACCTCTTCAATGCTAAACCTTCTTAGTTTTACCTGTTCAAAATATGTCCCTTCTGTCATCATTTTCGTTATGGTACCAGCTTAGTAGTTGTGTATTTATATGGTCAGGAGAATTCTACCGTTTGATTTGATGGTACAAAATTCAGAGTCGATATTTCCGTGATTTCAGATACATGCAACCTTGTGCTTCCTCGAGCGTTCTCCAATCAAATAGAATGGCATTTTTTATCTGTAAAAAGGGGCAACAGTCGAACCCTTTCATCGACCCATAAGACAGATAAGTAACGTCCAAAAATATCTTCGTCGACCAGTCCTAGGAGGAGGATCTGTCATTCTATGATCCCCTTTCTTTCTCCTGTCAAATTGTCATCTTCCTTAGTTTTCTAAAAGATAGCCGCAATTTGGGTAGATTAACGTATTCGCTCAACAAAGAGCCCGTGATATGGGGAACCGAAAGGATTGAAATAAAAAGACAAGGAGAAAGAGTAGATGGAATAATGAAATATATCTTGAGAAAAGGCAGTTTGATGGCACAACTTGATCGTGCATAAGCCAACGTTAGCTCTTCACTATTTTGTGCCCATCCTTGCGATAGGGAACACCAATCAACGTCTCTGATCATGAACATCACTTACATACTGCATTAATGGGAAATGCATGTGAGAGAAGGATGCTTGTATTGTTATGCAATCAATGTTTAACAAAAAAAAAAAAAAAAAGGGTTAAGTTCGATGTGTTATGAAGTGTGAGCTCAACCAGTCACCTCAAACCCCCACACACAAAAAAAAAAAAAAAATTCGTAATAAACTATAAACGATCTTGAAAATCTATAATAGAACAATTTAAAGTATAACTTGAAAAAAATAATCAAATCAATCAAAATTAGTGTTAGTTTAATAAATATATATAGTTGTGTCGAATTTAATTTATTATTTCCATAATTTTATAATTGACTGTCTTTGTCTTTTGCTTCTAATTGATTTTTTATTATAGCTGGGTCGATTTTGATTTATTATAAATTGATTAATAATTGTAATAAGTGTGACTTTTTGAAATTGTCCTTAATACTTACGAACATGGTTTTAAATATTAGGGGGGCTCGCTCGTGGTTTTGACTGTTGAAAAAACAGCTTTTAACTTAGTAGTGCAACTTTATACCCGTGGCATTTTGGCACAATTAAAAAACATACCCCTACCCCCCAACCTTTTAGACCTGTTGCGCAATACCCCTCACATTTTGAAATTGACTGAAAATGTCCCTGTATGAAACTTGGGGTGCGGCGATCCCCCATGCCCTACCATCTAGTTCCGTTAAGTTAGACGTTAATAACGGTAACATTGCCAAAATTAAAAATGAATAATTACAAGTGTAATATTAAACTTTTTACTTTTTTTTTAAAAGAAAATTAAACTCAATTTTTTTTTTGTATCACCCACGATTTCAAAATTTTATTTTCTTCCCAAATCCCACCTTCCACGCCACCCTATTATCGTTGGGGAGTGAGGCAATCGCATCGACGCCGGCTCAGACTCCATCATCGTTGCCAATTGTCGAGAGTGGAAATGGACAGCAAAACGGGAATGATAATGGGAGCTCGAGGATTGGGGTGTATGAGGCTTTTGTGCTTCTACTGGTGATTCCACTAGATTTGATCCCATCATTTGAGGTTTGATTCCATTATTTGCTACTACTTCGATTTTGCTATGGATTTGCTTGGTTCAGTTGACAGCACTGGGTGAAACTTCAGGGCCTCGAGTGTTAAAGGGATGATCCTATTGTTTTTCACAATAATCGGCCATGGTCGGCAGGGACTGCGCTGTAGCTGCCGCCTTGGATGTTAAATAAAACTTGTAGGTTTTGCAGTTAAAAGTACCCAAATGGGAGGAAGATGAAGTGGGGTGGTGGAAGAAAATAAACTTTTAAAGATTTGAGTTTTGAGATTGTGGGTATTACAGATTAAATTTTTGAATGTAATTTACAAAAAAATAAAAATAAAAAGTTTGGAATTACCCTTGCAATTATTCCTTTTTAATTTTGATCATTTTTACTATTTTAAATGCCTAACTTAACTGAACCAGACTGTAGGGGGTGGATCACACTTCAATTATGATATAGTAGTTTCCGCACCTCAAATGTTGTCTTGCGCACCCCAAGTTTTCATACACGGACATTTTCCGTCAATTTCAAAAGGTGGGGGAGTATTGCACAATAGGTCTAAAAGGTTGGGAGGAGGAGTATTTTTTTCATTTTGCCAAACTGCCAATAAGCCTTAAAAAAAAAAGAAAAGAAGAATGTGTGACCGAAAGTGTAGGTCGGCAACCTATATGTTTGAAGGGACTTAGATGTTCATGAAAGACTATAGAAGCATGCTGAACATCGTGAAGAAACCAAGTCTAGAACCTTGTGTTGAGGACCTGTTTGAGCATTGTCGAAAGAAATCCACAGTAATTCATTATAATGTAGGAGACTTATAAAGCATGTTGCTAGAAATATTACTTGACCATAAAAAGTTCTGGAAGGCTAATCATAGAATTTGGATAATCTACCATTTATTCATAGGAAGTGTAACCATATAAGCCCACAAAAGCTCATTTGTAGAACATCTAAGCAGAGATACAGATAAAAAAGGTTAAAAAGTACTTTTATAAGGACAAGTATGAGTTCTTACACATAATTACTACATCAGAGAGCATTTAATATACATAGTAAAAACTTAGATAAGGCAAGAGCGAGCTTGTAAACGCTAGGTAAAGGCGAGAGGGCACAAAGTTGTTTATGGTTAAAGGATAAAAATAGTTGGACAATAGGCGAGGAGCATATATGCAAGAAACGATTTAAGAAAAGTGATTAGGCTGAGGATAACTGTAAGGATTGGATTGCTAAATTCATGAGCCCAATATTGAGTGAGTCCAGTCTGAAAGCCCAATACCTAAACCAGCCCAACTAATGGAATGCTACAGAATTTGTCTGTGTCATGCGTATTGGTTGGATGATTGACACTTGGAAAAAGGCTGATCGTTGGATTGAAAACTGTTGGCTATCTCATATAAATGATAGTTTGACTCTTTGGCGGGCGATCAAGTTCATTCTTCAAACCCTAGTTTTACTTCTCTCTAGACTGCATTTCTTCTTAGTGCAAGATCTGTAAAGTTTGTATAGTTTTACTGAGTGATTTCCATATAAGAAAGTTTGAGAGAGTTTAGTTAATCTCTTAGTGAGATTATACTGTAATTTTGGAGTTTTTCGTTTGTACTCTTGAATTCGAACATTCTTATTGTTCTGTAACTTTATTTGCCTGATTTGGGTTGATCTAGTGGATTCGAGCGATATCCTAACGGATGCTCAACGAGGGATTAGGCGTTTGAAGTGGTCGCCGAACCTCCGGGGCCTTGGGCCAAAAATTCCTTGTGTTCTTTTTCATTTGTGCAATTACTTTTGTGTACTTTGTTCATAAATGTAAGAATTATTGTGTAAATCGTATTGTCTGGAACCAACAATAACCATGAGAGGAGGCTAGCTCACCCCACTCCATTGTTTTTATCATTTGAATGGTCAATCTATGATTTTAGAAGCACCATCCCTTTAAATTATCACGAGTCTCATTTCTTAACGGGCAAAAATATGTACACTAAAATGCTAAATAATAGGTTCAGCATCATTTCATTATCGTTGTCAATTTGTAATGCTTCGTCTCGCCCCCACTCCTCCACTCCCTGTTATGAGCAGTACGTTATTTTCACTAATTGGGTGCCAACGATGATCCCACTATCGATTATTAGATGAATTTGTTGTTGCCACTGACTAGGGAAACAAGGAGATGGTAGGGACTATCATTGAAAGGTAGTGTTAGTAAATGTCAAATGGTGTTCATTGGAGGAAGAAGGGAGAGTGCTCATGGCACTGCAATAATTGAAGGTCTATTCCTACCTTAGTAAACTCGTATTTCATATTTTTGGCTTTTGCACTCCGATCAACTATATCACGAAAAATATTGAATGGATTGATTATGTTATCAATTGTTGATTATGTAAACTCGATTAATACTTTTTTCCTCCAAAACTGTAAAGTGAGTAATTTTTAAGTGATGATTTAGAACATCTTTGACCTTATTACTTGATTTCAATAATTAAAATATTACATTTTGTTTGTTGAATTTTGAACTTATTGATTAAAATAGTTTCGAAAATTACTACAAAGAAAAAATTGAACACACGCTTTGACACAGGTGGGGCCTACATTTTTGACAATATTTAATTTCACATGGGGCCACCTCCATGTTAGTTTTTTGTTGAACTTCTATAGAGAATTTTTACGTACAAATGGAAAAATTCCTTGAAACCATGTGCCCGTTTTATTTTCGGATAAATAGTGTTTGGTGCAAATTATATCTGAACTATGTTAATTCGGATAGCTTTTATCCTCCACTAGCGATTAAAATAATTCCGCCAGTTTGGACTGGATTTTCATTCCTTTTATATGCTCATAAGGAATGTAAAGAATAATAATAGAAAAAAAGAGTTGGATTAATAAAGTAAAATTTTCTTATTTATTTAAATAAACAGTTGTTTACCTGTCGAGATTAAAAGTGAGTTACTTATTTTTAATAATAATGTGAGAATTACTTTTATAAACTAATTTATTTTTTTGTGGACAAAGGGAATTCACTATAACTAAGCGCATGTTTGACATGACTTTCGAGACCTAAAATTGCTTTTAGACTAGTTTGGCTAATTTTATGAAAGTGTTTCGTTTAGTTAGAAAAAAAAATTAGATGAAGTTCGTGCAATGTAACATCTAAAAGCTTTTCCGAAATCTGAAATTCTTTTAAAAATTATTTTTCAAACAAAAAAGTAAAATAACTTCCTCAATAAACTCTCATTTACAAGAAGTATAGGCCATGTCAAATAGATCCTAAGTAACTTTGCTTGAGAAATATGATAATTTTTTTTATTATTCAAAGTAATTATTTATTTTGTAAAAAATGTGTGAGTTACTTTTAATATATATATATATATATATATATATATATATATATATATGCGCTTAATCGCACAAAACGTTCCTATGTTTGGCATGTAGTGTGCAGAACGTCCCTACGTTTCAATTTTTTGCATTTTCACCCATATTCACCGTTTCCTTACGGAAAACATCATTTTCACATACTTTTAACGTAAAATAACTCCGGCAGAAAAAAGAGTTCGCAAGATGGGGTTTTTGGGCTCGATTTTTTGCTGATTCCTAATGTTTTGTGGCTAATGGTTTGTTGGAGGTTGTAAAGGAGAGTGAGACGAGACTGGTGGTGGTAGGATTTGGTGGTCGTGTGGCCGGAAGATGGTGATTCGAGGCTCCAAAGGTGGAGGCGGAGGGAAGAGAGAAAGATTTATTTTGTTATTTTTAATATTTTCATAAATTTTGGACTCATTTGCATTTTTTAAAAAGTTTAGGAGTAAGATTACAATTTATTCTTTATTTTTCTTTTCTTTTCCTTATTGTTTGATTTATATAGGAGTGTATATTGGTCATTTTACGTTAAAAATATGTGAAAATGATGTTTTCCGCAAGGAAACTTTAAAATGGGGGTGAAAATGCAAAAAATTGAAACGTAAGGACGTTTTGCACACTATAGCGACATTTTGTGCGTTAAATCTCTCTCTATATATATATATATTTTTTTTTCTTTTTACTTAAAATAAGATAAAAGTAACTACGTATATAAGCAAACATTAATTAAAAATAACTTTTTAAAGTTAGCCAAACATATTGTTATACATTTTTTTCATCTTTAAATACTTGTAGATTTTTATAGTAATAATACATCTTAATCTATTATAATTCTATCCACTCAAACACTATCCACACTAATTTAATATGGTTTATACACCTTAAGAGCATGTTTGACACTATTTGACGCAAATTAGTACCCGGATTTGACACCAATGAGATGCTTTAAACCAGCTTATTCACTCCTTGTAGTGAAATAATAATAGGTAAAGATTGTGTTGGATTCAATTAAGTAAATTTGTTAAAATTAAAAATAAATATGTTATTTGTTTTGAAATTAAAGTAAAGTAGGAGTTACTTTTATAATAATTTTACTTAAAAATAGGAAAAAGTGAGTCTTCAAATATATATATATATATATATATAGTTAAAAACAAGTTCAATATTTGACACAAATTTAATAATTATTTTAAACAATATATTAAATTATTCAAACATATGCGTGGCAAAAAAAAAAAAAAAAAATCTCAAAGAAAATTCTTTTAAGCTTAACCTTTGTGATAAATTTTTATTACCAAATGCATTATATAAGAAAGTTTCAAGGCAAAAATTATATTCTACATGTAGAAATTTAACCGAGTCCAAATTTCCATTAAATCCTAGTCAATGACAAAGATACTAGAAAAAATTGTCAAAATAGATTACTCCGCAATATCAGCCATAACGTGGACTTTGTGGACTCCAGACGAGGAACAGTGAACGTCGAAGGTTCGGATCCAAATAATGGAGGATAATGCCTTTCATCAAATTTAGATAATTACAAACCAACTATTAGACCATTTATAGTGTAGTGGCCAAAAAATTGACTGGTTGCTTTTAATAAATATTCAAGGCATTTTTGTAAATGTCCTGTTTGGAGCACAACGGCTTATTAAAAATTATCACTGAAATAAACTAGAATTATTTGACAATCAAAATTCTAAACTTTTGTATTTTGTACGTACATTTGAAACTAATTATTTTCCCACGAGTTCAAAAATTTATAAACAAACACTGCCTTATCTATTTTGACCTAGACATGATGCACAACTAGTCCAAATTTACAAATAGCTCATACATAGGACTTCGTCTTAAACTTCTATTATTACAAAATAAGAGATATTCTTTTAAATCAATAATTAAAATGGGAGATTAAAGGAAGACAAACATTCAGAAGTCAAAGATAATAAAAGTAGGCAATTAGCTTAAAAATGAATTAGCATAACTCAACTTTCTAGAATGCTGCATTGCCTTGGATAAATGGTAATCTCTAAATACATTTAAAGGCACATTTAATATTCAGCACTGTTTGACAATTATTATTTGAAAACTCTTTTTCAACATACTCAATTTCAATTACACATTCACATAATAAAATAATCTGCACGTACACCAATTTTTTTTCATACTTTTAACAATACATTCTAATAAAAATCATTGTTTAAAACATTATTTCTTGAAAATAATGACCACTAAATAGGGGTTCAATACTAAAAAATGAACGATATTTTTTTTTTAGTTTTTTTTAATATTATTTCGAACTATCTAATTTTCTATAACATTCTAGTCCCTATTTGATTTAAATTAAAATCAGACTTTTAATAAATTTTGATAAAAATTAATGAAATGTGTGAGAGAAAGATTCCATAAAATTTGTTACCAAAATTAATAGTTGAGTTTGAGTTAAATTTTAATTAGGTGTTTAGCCTGATGAAATAGGGCCCAAGAATGATTATATTCCTTGAGCACTGCCCAATTTGTCCACTTACTACTACAAATTGTAGGGCGTTTATTAAGTCAACAAAGTCTGCTGTGTTTCCCACATCATCCTCCACCAATAATATGAAAATTATGAGTCCAGTTACCCCTTTGGGGTGGCTGAGTTGGTGAAGTAGGTGAACACGGAGATCGAAGGTCACGAGTTCGAATCTCCTACCAACACTTCCTCGGTTGAGCCCGTGGCACAGGGCTTTCCTAGTGCGGTTTATCTCTCCTGTGTGATTTGCAGGTTACTGCATATGGAGCGATATTTATTCAGTGCGCACTCACGATTAGCAGTTGCGGGTTCCTACGTTAAAAAAAAAAAAATTATCGAGCCAAGTTAACTCAAAGTCAATAATTAATTTATATTTCATAGGATTCGCAACTTTTCAACTTTACGTCATTAATTTTTATCAGAATTTAATAAAAATCTAATTTAATCTAAACCAAATAGGGGCAAGAGATACCAAGTATACTCTTTTTTATAAAGGCACGCAAGCAAGCTATTACATTAATCGCAAGTGAAACCATGAGTCCCATATACCATTTTCTTTTTCTATTCTTCCTCTACATTTGGATTGCAGAATCTGAAGATCCATCGGGTCAGTTCTGTGATGACAGTACTAAAATAAAAAACACCGAAATATCCAAAAATATTGATAGCCTCTTGCCTAAGTTAGTATTAGGCACGTCTCAATACGGGTTCATTACAGCCTTGTATGGTAAAGGTGAATCGCAAGTCTACGGCCTGGCACAATGTAGAGGAGACGTTAGCAGCAAAGATTGCTCAACTTGTATCCAAGATGCAGCAAACGAAATCCGTAAGCGCTGTCCAAACCAATCTGATTCTAGGATTTGGTATGAATATTGCTTTCTGAGGTATAGTACACAGAACTTCTTCGGACAAGTCGACACCGGTTTTGGTATTTACTATTACAATGTTCAGAATGTAACAGACCCTGATCCTGATACATTCAATAAAGAACTAGGCGCCCTGATGGATAAGATCAGTTCAGACGCTATCATGCCAGGAAACAAAGGTCTTGGAAAAGCAAAGACTAAACTTACACCTTTTAATACTCTCTATGGCTTGGTGCAATGCACTAGGGATCTATCGAAGCAAGGTTGTGCCGAGTGCCTTGCCACTGCCATAGGCAATTTACCGACGTTTTGCAACGACAAGAAAGGGTGTCGAGTTTTATACAGCAGTTGCTACCTTAGATACGAACTTTATCCCTTCTACTTTCCTCTTGATTCACAAGAGTCCATAGTTGGTGCCTCTATGAATTATCATTCATCCATAGTTTATAAACCTTAACATGTCATGCCTTAGCGTAATGCATGCATCCTTTCCGCTATTACTCATTTTCTGTTTGGACATTCCATTTCGAGTACTTAGTTATATGTACAACATGCATGGATTGTTGAAATTGTTGCTTAAAATTAATAAAATAGGCTTTGAAATGAGAAAAGGATTTGGAGGCCAAAACTTTGGCCTATGTGACCGGATACGTCTTTGTGGCCAATGAACGCATATGGACATGTAGGGTTTACATGCCCTGTAAGTGATTTATCTATGCGACGCGACCGCAAAGGTTTTTTCTATGCGGTCGCATTGAACTAAAAATATTCGGTAGGCTAGTTTTTTATTTTTTTGTGGCCTTTGGTGAAAAGTTTGCAACTTTTCGTGAATTTTTGGCACTATTTCACGAGTGTTGATTAAAATCTATAAATACACGATAGATTATCACAGGCCCGGTCTTTAGAATTATGAGGTCTTATGCGATTCTTAAATATAAATGAAATGAACACTTTTAAAATAAATAACTTATTTTTAACTTTCATAAAAATTAATTTATAAATTTTAAATAAACTTTATAAGCTTAGCAAAAAAAATTATGGGGAATATATATATATGCATTGACCTTTTTCTAGATTTTGGTAAATAGAAAAAAAAAGATATAGCACTAAATAATAGTTTAATTGTATGTCCATTTCATTCCTTAAATCTATAATATAAGTTAAGTGTTCAAGTACTTTGGGCCTCTTATTTAGTTCCATTTTGCTTTTCAAATGACTAAATGACCCAATTCAAAGAAATAAAACTTTTATTAGACTATTGAATTTTTTTTTTTTTGAGGTCCTTCATATCTTGAGGCCCAAGACAATTACCTAGTTTGTCTTGGGCTAGGGCCGGTCATGGATTATCATATCAAAAATAAAATTCGACAACTTGAGATAAAATCTTCATTCCAAAATATAGAATTTACATTCTTCCCTTCATATTAAATTTTTTTAAATAGTGTTCTTGAAGTTTTGATAGAAAAAAGTGTCTAAAGTATTTTTTATTATAATACTTGATTAATCCTTCAAATCATTTGTCAATATCCATTTAAGCATCAAATTCAATTTGAGAGGAGGAAAATACTATTTGAGGACAACCATATTCGTGTTTAAGCCTTCATCTTTATTCCGATGTTCTTATTTTTGTTCTTTGTTTCTTCTTCATCCTTTTTTTTTTGTGGGGAATCTTTCTACAACATGGATGCATGTGGATAGTGGAATATGTTCTCTACGTGTTTAGACATGGAGCAATTAGCAAAAATAATCTCCAAATGAAATGGAGCAATTAGCAAAGATAATCTCATTAAGAAGGCACATACTCTCGATGAGTATTTAGACATAATATATTATAAAACCTTAGAAAAGACTTAGGTACCTGAAATATAGAAAATTGAGATATCACAATAAATTATGCCGTCATGAAAGAAGAAATAGAATCGAAAAATAAAAGATTGTCGACAATACTTTTGTACATAATGTACGCTTTATATTATGAATAGCGAGGATATTGAAATAAGTTTATTGAAATATATTGGTCGAAGAAATAATTGAACAAATATATGGATGTAATCCTAGCAAATTGAATTTACTAGAAAAACCTGAAGTTTTTGGATCAACGATTTGAACACTTAGTGTGTATACTTAAGCGAAATGAATATAAAAAAATGTAAAGTGGTAATATGAAATGTACGACTCTTTATGTAATTAATTTTACGAAAACTTGTGTAAATAGATAAATTATCATGTGGTTGATATAATTACAACTCTCTATTTTATTAGTTTGACAAAGCATAGAATTTCATATGCATATAATAAATTTGACTATAGCCAATTCATATGTGATGGCTATTAATATTACGTTGAAAATTTAATATGCTTGAAGCATATAATTCAAGCAATATTATCACGTGAGATGGCGAATACGCATTTGAACTTTTTTTCCTTCGATCAAGGTTTAGTCACATTGGATTTTCTCTGCAAGATTTTGATGAAACAATTTTTGTAGAGTACTTAAAAAAATAACATGCTATTTTTTATTTATTATACTTTTTCTACAGTGTTTTTCCCAATAAGGTTTTAAAGAGACACATTCTTTGTGTGATAAATGTCCATAACATACATGATATTTACCTTCAAAATAATACTCCTATATGTATAAAACTCTTGAAGATATCAACAATAGCTATTTTTTGAATCATGTTACTACAATAATTAAATATTGATAAATATTTCGTATGAAGACACTGTTATTTGAAAACATTGATGTACAAGATATCAATATTGAAAACATTGATATACAAGAAATTGATTGCTTGATACAAGAATTAAAATCAAGGGAGTAGCTACTATTTTTTCCTTCGATCAAGTTTTATTTTTACTGCGTTTTCTTGACAAGGTTTTAATGAGTCAACATTTTATTACTTTAAATTATTTTTACTCTTTTTTTCACTTGTTTGTATTTTTGTTCCATCATATTTTTGCCAAATAATGTTTCAAAAATAATGAGATAATTCTTGATTAATATTTTATATTATCGTGATACATAGATAAGTTTTATTTATTTTAAAAGAGTTTATTTCATTTAATTGTAACTCTCATTTTCAAACCCCATAAATACGGGACCTTGATTCTTAATGAAATATACAAGTCTATTAACTTCTCTCTTTTTCTCTCTAATTTATAACAATTATCTAGTTTTACTTGATTTTCCAACCACTGGTATGAGAGTGGTTTAATAATTATTTTCACCTTATGTTTAATCTTTGGGTTTGGCTGTTGGGGAGGTCATTAGATTGGATTTAGAATCCTCATGCTGGGCTTGCAGAAATTGGGTTGGGCCTTTTTTTCTTGGCCCAAACGCGCTTCATTTTTATCTTTTCTTGCTAGGCTATATGGCACATCATAGTCCATGGCTAGTTCTGTGCCTGGTTGGAAAAGTGAAGATAGACTCAAGAACAGAATAAAAGCAGTTGTTGTTCAAAGTGAGAATTCAAGATTCAAAATTTTGATCATGCTGCAAGATAATTCCGCACAAAAATTGTGTTGTTGATCATGTTATAGAATAAAATTGTTTAGTAAATTTCTTGGTTTGAGTTTTATGAAAAAAAGTAAGATTTTTCTTGTCTAGTGTTACTTATTTTCGAATAATAGCCCATTCGTACCTTGTGAAACTTAGAAGTTTCGCGAAAGAAAAAAATGAAAAAGGATTTTTATTATGTTGGCTACTTGTTTTACTGCCCAACTATGTGGTGGATATTATCGGCACCCATAAGAAGTATTGTTATTCATAAGCACCAGTTATCTATCATCGATGATGTGATATTAATTGATTAGTCGTCTACTTTTAGAATAAAAATTAAAATGATAAATATGTTAAATTAAAATTATCTAAATGTCACGAGTGATGCACGGGTCGGCTATATCTCCAGCTTTTTAGTCACCCTGTGCATGCACATTTCACATTCTCCCAAACGCGCATTAATGAAACAGGAGCGGAACATGTGGATCCCATTGGACACAAGAGGAACAATCTCTCTAGAGACACATTTCAACATATATTTGCTGAATAATAGACGGTAGCCATCTCCAGTGGGCCATCCCTGCCGCTTCGTATCCAGTCTTTAAATACCAGCCTGCTCCATCTGCAGCACTCAATTCTTTAAAGGTGTAATACCATTTCCATTTGCGTTTTTGTGATCCTGATTTAAAGGGAGATGGGAGGGGGCATAAAAGAAGAAGACAATGCCAGCGTGACCCTTGATCTTCTCAAGAAGAAAATGGACGAACTTTCTAAGGAAAGAGACTGGGAAAAGTTTCACAGCCCCAGAAATCTGCTACTGGCGCTGGTAAAATTACTCGTATCTTTCTATTTTCTTGAACCTGTCCCATAGGCTCAGTGAGTAATGGCCTTCTTTCTTTTTACCGTTTCTTCTTTCTTGAGAAAACCCAAGAAAAACATGTTAAATTGGAAACTTGCCGTGTAAAAGCTTGGCCCAGAAAGTCAAAAAGCATGATCAACAGTGGGCATATATTTCAGTTAAAAATCCATTGAACCAACACCGTTTGGCTTTTGTTTTTGCTTTTCTGTCCCAACCAGAAAAAGAATATAATCAGAATCTTTCCAATTTATCTTTACAGGTTGGGGAAATTGGAGAACTTTCTGAAATATTTCAGTGGAAAGGTGAGGTTCCAAAGGGACTGCCTGACTGGAAAGATGAAGAAAAACAACACCTTGGAGAGGAGCTTTCAGATGTTTTGCTTTACCTCATCAGACTCTCTGACATGTGCGGCGTTGATCTTGGTCAAGCTGCCCTTCGTAAACTCCAACTTAATGCACTCAAGTACCCAGTTGATGGATCTTCAAATGAGTACAAAGACGTAAACAGTAATGGCGCCGAAGACTGAATAGTTCTGGTTCCTATGCTCTAGCTAAAGTCCAGCTATATCTTAACTTGATGTCGTGCTATACATGGAAAGTTTAGGCCGTGTTAGGTGTAACATTATCTAGGCTTAGGTCGGTTGCATGGGATTTTATGACCTTTATTGATTGCCGGTCTGAGTATCTTTTGGCTGATGGGTAATTTATATTTCCACAATTTCTTGCTTTTCTTTATTTTTTTTCTTAAATATGTTCTTGATAAAAAATTTACTTTAGTCTGTACTACGAATCGTTATACACCTGCCCATATCGACGTTTATGGTTTACCNATACACCTGCCCATATCGACGTTTATGGTTTACCCTATTCATTCTTTCAAGTCGAGGGCAAAATAGAAAATGACCAAATGTATTTTTCGGAGTGTCTCAAGAAAATTTATTGAATTCTCGATATGATTAAATATTTTTAATACAACCGCCCAATTTCAAACTATTAAATTCCGCTAAAAATCTAATTTTAATTCACATTGTATAAGGGCTAACTATTTATTTATGAGAAACTTGGATTCATACACCTCAAAACAGTTTGAATTTTAGTATCTTTACGTGACTACGACTTTGTCTTACCTGTCAAAATGGGAAAAAGATAACTAATTCTACGCCTTTTATTGGACCACCGGCACGAATGACCGAAGGAAAGTTGTTCTTAATCTTAAGCTTGGAGAGCTCCTTTTTGCAGAAAAGATTAAAATGACAAGGTTTATTGTGTTGACGACTTGGTTAGGGCCCATCTGTCGATAGTGGACGCACTAGCCGCCCACCAGGATCGTAAAACCAAGTCTCGTGTCCAGCAGTCGCTCACTGTGCATTCACGCGTAGCTTAATTTAAGCGATTTAAACACCCAAACATGCATTAATGAAACAGGAGTGAACATGCGGACCCCACTGTACACGATCTCTACTGACACATGCCCCGATCACCGTTGCCAAAAAATGGATTGTAGGCCACCCACCACTTAATGTGTCGTGGTGATTTGAGTGCTTTAAGGTCCAAAATATTGTTAAGTATGGTAATTTGAATGAATAGGGTGCATAACTGCATATAGGACAGTATTCTCCCTTCATTTTCAGGCCTCCTCAGCTTCTCTATTTTCTACCGAATTCTTGTGTTTTCTGATTATCATTTAAGAGGAGGCTTCTTCGTGAGGAAGCAGAAAGGAGAAAATCAGGGAGGGGGCATAAAAGAAGGAGAAGAGAGAGTTGAAATTACGATTAAAGCTATAAGTTAAAAACTGATAAATGGCAGAAGAGAATTCAAGTGTTTGAATATATTTGTTCATTGCATTTTTCAATGAATATGATACAAAATATATAAGGAAGTTTGAGTAGTGGGCTAGCAAGAAAATAACCAATATGCATGTGCAAGACACATGAGAATCAAATACAATTACAACAACAATCATGAGCTATAGGTGCACAATATGAGCTGGTGGCAATCATGTGTGATAAGTGTAGTTTTTATACTTATTCGTGACGCTAAATCAT
>CAIGRP010070339.1:4233-27247 GCA_903798385.1 Fraxinus cuspidata
TAAGGTTCGACACCTCTCTCTCTCTCTCTCTCTCTCTCTCTCTCTCTCTCTCTCTCTCATATATATATATATATATATATATATATATATATAGGTGAATTCTTATTTTGTAAGTTTTGGTGAATAATTAGGTTGTGGATCTGAATTTGATGTTTTTAGAAGAAATGATGCGAAGATTTGGTTTTGTTTTTGGAGTTTTTTGGTGCAATATGTTTAATTTTATTGTTTTGTTGATTTTTGGTTGCAGATTGTTTATTGCCGAAATTTGATATTTGAATAGTACTTTAGTGGAGAAAATGGCGTCGAGATTTTGGACTCAAAGATTTTGGACTCAGGTTTGTTTTGTCTGTTTAAATTAGTTACATTTTTGCTTATTCAGGTTTATTTAGTTTCAAAAGATTTAATCTTTTCCGAGACTTAATTTATTCAGTTTCTTAGTTTTTACAAGGTCTGAGGATTGATTATTGATCCGTGTTTATAAATGTTCGTTTTTTTTCTGGGGGTTATAAATATGAATTTGGATATGAATGCATTTTCATTTTTCATTAAACAGTAGAAAAATCATTTTTAAAATTATAATTCTGTGCCAATTTCTTCTTTAAGTAAATAAAGCATTTGAAATACAATTAAATTTTATATTTTAGAGATATGTGGTGGGATTAGCGTACACTTTTATATGTGTCTTGAGTGCATGCATTTACATGTTGAAGGGGAAATCTTTAAAGTGTTAATTTTTTTCTGGATTTTAGGGTGATAGCGACACAGAGGAGGAGAGTAGTGATTATGATGAGCAGGAAGAAGGACAGGTGGCAGCAAGTATCTGCAGACTGAAGCTAGCGATAGTGATGACTCGGATGGGCAGAGGCGCATTGTGCGATCTGGAAAGGACAAGAGATTCGAGGAGATGGCTGCCACTGTTGATCAGATGAAAAATGCTATGAAAATCAATGACTGGGTGAGCCTCCAAGAAAGCTTTGACAAGATCAATAAGCAGCTGGAGAAGGTCATGAGGGTCACAGAGTCAGATAGAGTTCCGAATCTTTACATCAAATCTCGTCATGTTGGAGGATTTCTTAAATCAGGCATTGGCCAATAAGGAGGCAAAGAAGAAGATGAGCAGTAGTAATGCGAAGGCCTTGAATTCGATGAAACAGAAGCTTAAGAAGAACAATAAGCAGTATGAGGATATGATTAACAAGTACAGAGAGAAGCCGGACCTTTTTGAGGAAAAAGAAGAGGATGAGCAAGAGGAGGATGATGAGGAAGGTTCAGACCTTGACGATGAGGACCTTCTGAACCGGGAATCGGAGGAGAGTGAGGATGAAGAAGAAATGGAAAAGGAGGCAGCTGGGAGTGGATCTGGTTGGGAGAAGATGTTGAGTAAGAAAGATAAGATGATGGATAAGCAGTTCAAGGACCCTAGCCAAATAACTTGGGAAACTGTCAACAAGAAGTTCAAGGAGATTGTAGCTGCTAGGGGTAGGAAAGGGACAGGAAGAATTGAGTTGGTTGAGCAGCTCACTTTCTTAACAAGGGTTGCTAAAACCCCTGCTCAGAAGCTTGAAATTCTCTTCAGTGTTATTTCTGCACAGTTCGATGTTAATACTAGTTTGAGTGGGCATATGCCAATCAATGTCTGGAAACAGTGTGTGCAGAATATGCTTGCCATACTCGATATTTTAACCAAGTACCCAAATATTGTCGTTGACGATATGGTGGAACCTGATGAAAATGAGACCCAAAAGGGTGCTGACTTCGATGGGACTATTTGGATTTGGGGAAATTTGGTAGCATTCCTCGAAAGGATAGATGTGGAATTTTTTAAGAGCCTTCAGGTTATTGATCCTCACACACGTGAATATGTTGAGAGGCTTAGGGATGAGCCCGTTTTCCTAGTTCTTGCTCAGAATGTACAGGAGTATTTGGAAGGAGTTGAGAACTATAAGGGTGCTTCAAAGGTAGCTCTTAAGCGTGTTGAGCTCGTATATTATAAACCGCAGAAGGTGTATGATGCGATGAGGAAATTGGCTGAGCAATCGGATGATGGAGAAATGGAGTCTGGAGAGGAAACCAAAGCTGTCGAGGAAAGTAGGGTTCCACCTGCCTTTATCGTAACTCCTGAGTTGGTGCCCCGGAAACCTACCTTTCCAGAGAATAGCAGGGCCTTAATGGACATCCTTGTTTCACTCATATACAAGTATGGTGATGAGCAGACTAAGGCTCGTGCAATGCTTTGCGATATATATCACCATGCCATCTTTGATGAATTTGCAATATCTCGCGACTTGTTTCTCATGAGTCACCTACAGGATGGTATTCAACACATGGATATTTCTACCCAAATACTTTTCAACAGAGCTATGTCACAGCTCGGTCTCTGTGCATTTAGGATGGGACTTACTGCCGAGGGCCATAGTTGCCTGGCAGAGCTGTATTCTGCTGGCAGGGTGAAGGAATTGCTCGCCCAAGGTGTCTCCCAAAGCAGATACCACGAGAAGTCACCAGAACAGGTATTACTTCTTATTTATCAATCACTTTTTTTCTTATTGAATTATAGTATATCCAAGGTCAGTGATTTAGAATTGTCAACATGTTTGCCGATGAGAGCCCTTTTGTCTTATGCTTTGCAAGTTTTGTTTTGTTTTTGTTTTTTTTTTTTACCCTTTTTTCAGAGATGCTATAATTATCGTTTAATATTGAATGATAAGTTTGTTAAACGTGCAGTGCTTCTTTCTAGAACTGCTGAAAAAGGTGTTTTTGTGCCTCACCTATCTTGAGGTGGACTTGAATTGGTCAATATTACATTTGGCTATAAATATTAGCATCCTTATATTGTGAATTTGGCTTCTGGATGTAGCTGTAGCTTTTACAAGTGTTATCAATTGCAATCATTCTGGTAAATGATGTGAAAATTTTCAGGAACGACTGGAGAGGAGGCGACAGATGCCCTACCACTTGCACATAAATCTTGAACTTCTTGAGGCAGTCCATCTGATATGTGCCATGTTGCTGGAGGTTCCCAACATGGCAGCCAATAGCCATGATGCCAAACGTAAGGTCATAAGCAAGACTTTCCGAAGGTTGCTCGAAGTAAGTGAGAGGCAAACGTACACTGGCCCTCCCGAAACTGTCAGGGACCATGTAATGGCAGCCACAAGGGCCCTCAGGCAGGGAGATTTCACTGGGGCTTTTGTTGTTATCAAGTCCCTTGATGTCTGGAGGCTGCTTCGTAATAAAGATAATATTCTTGAGATGCTCAAGGCTAAAATCAAGGAAGAGGCTCTGAGGACCTATCTTTTTACGTATTCATCCTCTTACGATTCCCTGAGCTTAAACCATCTTGCCAAGTTGTTTGACCTTTCCGATTTTCAAACTCGTAGCATTGTGAGCAAGATGATTATTAACGAGGAACTTCATGCAAGTTGGGACCAACCAACTGGCTGTATCGTCTTCCATGCATTCGAGCATAGTAGATTGCAGGCTTTAGCATTCCAGTTGACAGAAAAGCTCACAGTTCTTGCAGAAACTAACGAGAGAGCAATTGAGACAAGGATCGGCGGTGGAGGATTGGATGGTCTTCCTCTCAGACGGAAGGACGGGCAGGATTACGCTGCAGCAGCTGCTTCAGGCTCCGGCAGTAGGTGGCAAGAGTTTTCCTTCTCAAAGGGACGGCTAGGCAGCAGTGGTGGAAGAACAGGATATGGCGGTGGCAGATCATCAACTTTCGGTCAAGCATCGGGGGGTAACTTTTCGAGGGATCGGATGGGTCAATCGCGATCTGGTGGCTACCAGAACTCAAGATATCAAGAAGGGCCTGGTCGAATGTTCCAATCTGGTTATTCTGTTGGGGGAAATCAGATGGATACATCGACCTGGATGGTTAATCTCCACCGAGGAGTTCGTGCATAGGTCAGAAAATAGATAGAAATCAGTAAATAGTTGGCCACTTTTTATTTATGCGATTTTTGTTATCTCTTAGTATTGAAATTTTTGATAAACAGTGGAAAATATTTTTTTTCCTGTAGGCGGTTGTCAATTGAAATTTTGTTGATGGATACTCTTTATGGGCTGGTTTGTAGGAATTTTAGTCTCTTTAATATGAAAACAGATAATGTAAACGTTAAGATTTTTGTATACTAATGATAAAGATATCAATAACATAGAAGGATGTACGTTGAAATATTACTATCGTAGCGTAACTATTAGCATCTATTTTCTTGTGTTCCTATGGGGTGATTTTGAAACCTAATGGAAGGGATGTTATTCCAAACCATTTTGCTAACCATGTTATTTACGTAAATTTGTCATAAAATAAAAAGTGATGGTTAGGGCATGATATGATTATGTTTCCTATCAGCACCCCGTTCTAGACAAGGTGAGGGAACATTTTATCATCACCCCTACACCCTATTGTGATAATAAGCAAGATATATTCAGTTCTTTTTGAACTCATTGGAAACCCAAGCACTAAAAAAAAATTTCCTTGATAAGAGAGGTAACTGAAAAACAGCATTAAAGTGAGGAAACCACAGGTATTTACATAGTAAGAATAAGCAAGAGTAGTCTAAAGTTGACTCCTTTATTTTCATGTTTAACTTTATCCAGTAATTTCGACTCTTAACAATAATTGAGCATACTCGCATTGTGCTTCCTTCATCTCCGTCCTCAGATGATTCATCTGCTGAAACAATCACAAAATGTTGAGGGTTTGGAGAGTTATATCTCAAAACTTGCACGGAAGAAATATAATATAGCCCCGTTAAGCATATAACTTCATCTTATTATACGATGCTCCAAGACAAATAACACAATCCTCAACTGTTGTAGTTGCTTTTTTTGTCATTAGGATCGATTAGCTTATAGCTCGGCTGGCTAAGCTTAAAAAGTAAGATAAATAATTAATTTATTAGTGAATGTAGAAAATAAGTTACTTATTTTGACAGTAATGTGAGAGTCACTTTCAAAAAAACTTTTAAGAAAAAACATTAAGTTATCCAAACACGTTGGAAAGAAAATGTCCCTTATTCTGTGCTCATAAGCACGATCAGTGAGTGCAGTGCATCCAGGATGTACTTGCTTAGTGTTTGGTTATCTTGCATTATGATTGCAGATTCTTGATCTTCCATTTGTTTCGCAGGGCCAACAACATGCTAAGAGAAAGAAAAGTATCAGTGGGAGATATTCAAGGGGCCAATATTTGTTAAACAGCAAAAATAAATGAACTGTCCAAAAAGAGAGGGTATAGTGCAGGGTGTCCAATGGCCAATAATTATAATCTTCATCCAATCTTCACCATTTCAACATAGAAACAGTGAACAAATTCAAAATATGAAGTTGTCTTTTAAACAAAATAATATAGCTTTTCGTGTATATACTATAAGAGGAAATTGCTTGCTACTACAAGGGAAAAATTCTTTTAGCCAGAAAGAATGAGGAACCAAATCCATGTTTGTAGATAGTGAATTTCACAGAAAGAAAAACATATTGAGGTATATAAGCCATTTAAGGTATTTTTTTTCTTTCTTATTATTGATATGTTAATTAGCCTCTATTTAACGATCATTATTTACAAACTATTTTTATACGTACCCATTTTTAACCCCACATTTACACAATAAAACATCTTGCGTGTAAACTCAAAACTTTTTCTACTTTTTAACCACACATTCTCCAAAAATCACTATTTAAAACATTGTTTTAGCCTAATAATGGCTTAAATGGAAAAGACAATCTCATGGACAAGTCTTCCCATACAAATATAGGAATTCCCATCCACAACTTCAGGAATGGCCATTCTAGGTACTCCCAGAGTCATCTTGTATTCTCAACCGAGCCTCTAGCTGCTGCAAATAATCTCCATTAACCTGACATCACCACCGAAATCCACCATTGGTGACTTCAGCCCGTCATTATCTCTCCCCTCAGTTATCCACCTAAATTTGAGTGTCTTTCGGCCAACTATTGCTAGATCCATGCTCTAATGTTAATTATGTAAGTGTTATGTCATTGGTCCAATCAATTTTGGACGTACACACTTTAAATATATAATTGATGCACTACATTCATGGCATATCTATTATCTAATTTAATTAATATTATAATAAATTAAATAATAGAATCCGTAGATTCAAGTGTTAGTAATTTGTTAATCACTAGGAGTTGTAATTGTGATGTACAAATTATATATAACTGAATCTTAAATCTTCCGTGACCGTAAATAATAACGAGATACGAATATCGTTATTATAGATAGACCATCACATGTGACATTTCTTACTTGTGAAATAAGTAACTGATCTCACAAACTAAAGTATGATGATACTTAAATGAACATGTGAATTTTTTGTTAAAGAACAAAAAATTGAAACCAGCTGTAGAGATTCCACATGGATAACTATCTAAGTGTCGGTGGTTAATTTATAACGTTCGGTATTGAAATTGGTCCTTCGACTCGAGGTTATAAATTGTCTTATATGAGGACAATCATACTTTGGTGATATTGTGTGTTGCTCTGCAAAAGGTCACTAATACAACATTGTTCAAGCATGTCAAGAATCATATGAAGGTTGTGAATAATCACTAGGTGATTCATCACCCTTAGATAGTAAGAGATTATGATCTACATTTCATTCAGTTAAATTGATAACGAAATCCTTAGCCAATGTGTACTCATAAGACGAAAAGAGTTTTCAACTTACATTGATTTAATAGTAAGATGAAAGATATGATCGATAATTGAGATTGACATATATCCATATCTCGTAATTGGTCGGATCATATTGACGAAATGATTATAGTTTCACGATAAACGAAAAAATTTGATTTTGTCATACCACATAACATTTCCCATTATATGTATTGCCCGACACATTACTATATGTCAATTTGAATTGATGATAAATGAAATAAGGATATTTTAATTTATCGATTTTGATTATATCAAAATAATAATTCACGTTGTTAATTATCGTGATCGAGAACCTAATGGATCGCACAACAAAAGAGAACTAGAAGAATGAGATTCGCCAATTAATTAATCAACAAGTGTTGAAAAATCGTTTTGCGGTACATTCAACCTTAGCTCAGCTTGCTAACGAGCAAGATTTCTGTAATTTCCCCGATAGGAATTCTATCTAAGTGTTGCAGTATATGCAACTTTAGTTCAACTTCCTAATGAGTAAGATTTCTGTAATTTCCCCGAGAGGAAATTTTTTTAAGTGTTGTAGCACATGCAACCTTAATTCGGCCTAAGTGTTGCAGTACATGCAACCTTAGTTCGGCTTGTTAATGAGCAATATTTCTGTAATTTTCCCTCATTGAAATTTTATCCAAGTGTTGCAGCATATGCAACCTTAGTTTGACTTGCTAATGAGCAAGATTTCTGTAATTTTCCTGAGAGGAAATTTATCTAAGTGTTGTAGCACATGCAACTTTAGTTCGACTTGCTAATGAGCAAGATTTTGATAATTCTTGAAAGTGTAAATCAAATACGCTTTTTTTATTATTGTTATGGGAAGGTGATACAAATTACATTTTCTTTCTACTGGTAATACTTATTAAGTTATTTGACATTCTAAGGGTGTGGCCGAGGTCTGCCCTCAATGTCTTCTAGCTCGTAGGCCCCCTTGAGTAACGTTCTAGTTACTCTGTAGAGTCCTTCCCTAGGGATGTCAACGAGTTGAGCCAAACCTCGAAGCTCGGCCTTGGCTTGAGTAAAAATGGTTCGGATTTTGCCCTAGTCGAGCCAAGCAATAGCTCAACCAAAAAATTTAGGCTCGACCAGAGTTTTCGGCTTAGGCTTTAGTGAGTCGAGCGGGCTCGATTTATTATTATTATTTATATAAACAGCAAAATGCTTTATTTTTTAATTTTTTTTTAAGTTTTTCAAATTACTTTTTTTTAGGCTTGGCTCGTCACGGGTTGAAATTGCCTGTGTAGCTCGGCCCGAGCCTCGACTCGATCCCACCGAGCAACGAGTCTGCCTGATTCGAGCTTTTCACGGGCCTAGCCACTGGCCGCCCGAGCCGATAAACATCCCTAATCCTTCCCAGTTAGGCCTATAGATCCAGAATTGGTTTCCTTGGTGGCGAGGAAACTCTTTCTCAACACAAGGGAACAGACCTCAAATTCCAATTTTCGAACCTTTAGGTTGTAGTACTTCGCATTGCGTTACTTGTATATAGCATTTTTTATTTTGGCTTCATTCCTCATTTCCTCTATTAGGTCCAATTTTCTACGAAGGGTTTTTTCATTTTCAGCCTTTTTATATGCAGTTTTTCGGAAAAATGGGATCCCTATCTCCAATGGGATTATGACTTCTACCTCGAAAGCTAGAGAAAAAAGGGTTTTTTCCGGTGCTAGTCCAAGACATGGTGCGATAAGACCATATAACCATATGGAGTTTATCATCCCATCATCCTTAAGTACATCAAGTTTTTCCTTTAGAGTATGTTTGATGATTTTATTTATCGCCTCGATTTGGCCATTAGCTTGACGATGGTTTGGTGTGGAGAAATGATTCTTGATACAAGTCCTTCGCAAAAGCTTGTAAGACAAGCATTATTGAGCTACTTTTTGTTGTCAGCCACAATGGAATGAGATATTCCAAACCTACACATGATGAACTTCCATATGAAGCCAATGGTGTTTTGCTCGGTGATCTTAGCAAGGGGTTTGGCTTCCGTCCACTTAATAAAGTAGTAAGCTGCAACAATCGCGAACTTGGTTCCATCATTTCCTGTAGACATATGGCAAATTAGATTAACCCCCACTTGGAAAATAGCCAAGGAGCAATCATAAAACTGAGCTTTCCTGGTGCGACTTTGATGATGGGAGCGAGACGTTGACATTTGTCACATTCTCTTACAAATTCTAAGGTGTCCCATTTCTTTGTGGGCCAGAAGTATCCTTGACTTATGATCTTATGGGCCAAGGATTGTCCGTCGAAATGATTTTCACACACCTCTCCGTGCACTTTTCATCTTCATTCAGACATCTTAACAAAAGGGCCGAATATCCTCAACAAGTGAGGATATTGTCGAATAGTGTATACCTTGTCGATCTCATTCGGAGCCTTTTCGCTTCAATGAGATCTTCAAAACATACTCATGGCCTTAGATAAGAGGTAATTTCATCTAACAAAGTAGGCTTGGGGTCTACCATCATGGATATTGCTTCTATCCTTTCGATAGCGAGGTAAGAAGTTCTTCCTACATGAATGCTGTCAAACTCTTCTATTCATTCGCCAGTCGCCAGTAGAGCTAAAATGTCAGCATGACCATTTTGAGTTCGGGGAATTTGTTTGACCTGGACGGTTTGGAAGTTTCTGAATTCCTTTCTGACAATTTGAAGATATCTGTTCATCCTTTATTCCTTTGTTTGGTAGGCTTCATTGATGTGGTTGACTACTAGTTGTTAGTCACTGTGGACTATCAAGTTGGGAATTTTTAACTCTTTGGCCATCCTTGCTCCGACTATCAATGTTTCGTATTCGATTTTATTGTTGGAGGCCTTGAAATCAATAACAGGGCTTCACAAAATAGGTGTCGATTAGGACTGATCAAAACTACTCCGTTCCTAACCGGGCTTCAATGGAAGAACCGTCCATGAAGAGTTCCCAAGGGACATCGCGGAGAGTTCTTTCAATGGAGCAACGCTAAACTCTACAACAAAATGGAGCATCGTAGGGAGTTCAACATACCATTTGACCATTTGTCCTGAGGTATCATGTTTTTATAGGGTTTGTTTCAATGAATAGTTAGTTAAAATCTCAATAGGATGTTCTAGAAAGTATGGTCTCAACTTTTTTGTTGCAATGATAACGGCTTAGGCCAGTTTTTCTAGAGGGGAATAAAGAAGCTCGGCTTCATGGAGGGCTTTGCTAACATAGTTAATGGGATGCTATTTTCCTTCCTCTTTTGTAGCTAGGACAACACTAATTGCGTGTTTAAATACGGGAAGGTACAACACTAAAGTTTCGCATGCTTTAGGTTTCAATAAAACTGGTGGTTGAGCTAACTATTTTTTTAGTTCATTAAACGCAATTTAGCATTCGGGTATTCGAACTTTTTTCCTCATCGCAGGATATCGAAGAATGGTTTGTACCGATTGATTGATTTTGACATGAAACAACTGAGGTCAACTATTCTTCTAGTTAGACTTTGAACCTCCTTGGGCCTAGTTGGGGCTTTCATGTCAATGATGGCCCGTATTTTTTTCAAGTTTGCTTCGACTCCTTAGTGATTTAGTAAATAACATAAGAATTTTCCAAAGCTTACACCGAAGGCGCACTTGTGTAGGTTTAGCTTTATCTTGTATTTTTTCAAGATTTCAAACATTTCAGCAAAGTATTGCTAATGGTCTCTGAAATTTGTACTTTTGACTAGCATATCGTCAACATACACTTCTATGGTCTTGCCGATTTGTTTGGCAAACATGGAGTTCACCAGATGTTGGTACGTGGCTCCGACATTCTTGAGACCACAAGGCATCATCTTGTAACAATAAAGACCTCGATATGTAATAAATGAGGAGTGCTTCTGATTTCAGCTTGTACATAACGATTTGATTAGATCTTGAGTATGCATCCATGAAGTTGAACAATTCATATCCTACTGTGGCATCGACCATCTGATCTTTCCTTGGTAGAGAGAAGCTATCTTTCTGACACACTTTGCTGATATTAGTAAAATCTATGCACATTCTCTAGTCTCCATTATTTTTCTTCATGAGGACATGGTTAGCAACTAACTTAGGGTATTGGGCTTCGTAGATGAACTCGTTGCAGAGCAACTTTTACACCTCTTTGTTTGGGGTCTCATACCTTTATGGTTTTAAATGATGATGTTGTTGTTGCTTTGGTCGAGTCTAAGGGTCGACGTTTAGCCTTTGCCAAGTGACTTTGGGGTCGATTCCTCCCATGTCCTCGTGATTCCAGGCAAAAACATCAAGATTTCGTTGGAAGAATTCTATTATCTGACTTCGGATCAGTGGCTAGAGTTCGTGGCCTACGTTGAGTTCCTTTAGTGGTAGGTGTGGGCATGAGTTAGGTTGGGTCAATTTTTGCTTCAACCTAAACCAACCTAACAAGATCGGTTTGATCAAAATTTAACCTAACCCAATTCGTGTAAATGTTGAAACCCAACCCAACTCAATCAGTATCGGTCTGGTTGAGTTGGTCGGTCTGAGTTAACTTGTCAACAAAGATTAAAGTCATCAAATTTTCTATTATACTAAATTCAAATAGACAAGATTATGATAAATAAATAAATAAAGTTATTTATTATCATATTCAATTCTCATTAGCCCAGCCTACAAAGAACAAAGTGTATTTAACATAACATGGAAAACCCATACTACATTTCTTGTGGGAAGGATATTGATCTCCTCATCTGAAATGCACCAATGTAATTATAGTTAGACTATCCACTCATACTTTTTAGGTTCCTTTTACTTTTTAGGCATTTTATTTATTTCTTTTTTTTTTAAAGAAGGTGGATCGGGTTGGTTTATTCGATTTTCATGGGTTAATCCATAACTTGACCCAACCCGTTTATACAACCATAAAATAGAACCCACTTAAAAAAACTAAAAAAATCGATCCAAATCGGTTGGGTTGGTTCAATTTGAGCGATTTTGGCAGGTTCGGTCTGGTTTTTGCCCACCCCTACTTAGTGGGTCACATTGACTGACTACCACTTTATCTAGTTCTTCTACATGTAACCCACTCTTAATTCTTAGGCGTGGGTCCTGTGAGCCAAGGTTCGGTCCAAGCATGTACACCACATATACGCCTAGAGGAATGCGTGTATCATGCCTTGCTAGATAGATCTTCTTCTGCAATTTCTCATCAACTTCTCTATTTTCCTTGATCTCGACCATGAGGAATGAGAAATTTGATTGAGGTCTGTAATCATTATGTATCCTAGAATTACGAGGTCATAAGTATAAGATGACGTTAGTGATCCGATTTAAATTTTATACGAGTTGGGTACTCATAATGTGCACGCTTTGAATTAGGTCGGAATTTAGGGGCCAACATATTTTATAATAAAATTTCAATTGAGATTGAGTCCATTCTTTCTAATATATTTCAAATCAAATATCCGATAATATAGTAAATCGGATATAGATGTAATGATCAAATATTCATTAGATTATCAGATCAGATTGAATCTGTAACTTATTCTTATCGAATCGAATCGAATATGACAGATCTGACTCATATTCGATCCATTTACAGTCCTTTCGAGAACTTCAATTCAGTCAATATTTCAAAATGACATGATGTGTCATTCAATAACATAGTTTCAAACCCAGGACCTCAAATTTGAAAGGAATGAGTTGTTTCCACTGGGATGTCTTAATGATGCTATTTTGGAATATATGTTAATATATAAAAAATTGTGCAATTCTACCTTGGCCAATATATTAAGCCCATGTTTGGTACCGCTAAACAAATTGATTAAAATTTAAATCAAAATCAACAATAATTTTAACAATACATTTCATATGAGCAACTACTTTTCAACCACATATTTGATCAACTTTTATCAAATTTTGATAAAGAATTGAATTTAATATTTACCAAAGAGGGGCTAAATATAACTTATTTGTTAGAAGTTAAGTTTAAAACATAGAGTGGAGTTCTCAATTATAAAAATTAAGTTTGAAAAGTCCTGCGAATAAAGCCCCCGCATAGCCATCACTATTCTATGTTTCGTGTCCCTGTATGTTGCAACAACAGTCACTCATTTGGAATCAATGAAATTGCACTATAGAATCCATCATAAAATCATCACCAACCTCAATACCTAGCCCGAACCTATAATCATCATCTTTTGCTTCCTAGCCCATTTTGAAGGTTCGCTAGTGTCCTCATACTCAGAGATGAATTGGGTGGGGAAGCCTAGTGTTGCCCAAGCCTTTTATTAGTAAAATAATCCCAATTAAAGGAAAAAAATGTCTTAAATTTAGTCCATGATTCACCAACAATTATTCTCACTTGACTAGTCCAACCCAATTTTTAAAACCCCTTTTTTTACCAACCCATTTTTAATCCTTTCTTTTCTTCTAGTGAGATCCCGCCAATTTAAGAAATCAAAGACAAAATTGAAATTCCCAAATCTTTTTAACCATAAATCTTTCCCCAGCCCACCGGAGCTCCCGACCACAAACCGAATCACTATAGAATGTAAGTATTTTCATATTTACTTCTTTCCCCACCTGTGAAGAAACCCGAACAATGCCACTTAAATTGTTACCTAAGCCCCTATTTGGACACCATTCTTCGAAAATAAAAATTAATAATTCGACTGTTATACAGTGAGCGGGCCACTTTGACTTCCATGTTTGACTGTGTTATCTGCACTCAATTAAAAATTTTGGTGAAAAGACCATAATGTCCCTAACTTGTTTGGACACAATTTTCATAAATTGGACAATTTTGACATTTCAAACTAAAAAAAGACGGCTTCAATTCATTTTTCAAAATATTGTGGCTGGATCACTATTCACCTTACTATTGCAACGTTTATATTTTTCATTAAAATGTGGAATTAATGGCTCCCAGACAGGCTGTAAATTCCAATAATGAGGTTTGTTACTTTGTAGAAGTCTTGATAGAGATTAAGGTAGGAATATGACCTACTATATATTTGACTCTTGTGAAGCTTTAATGATTCTATGTTATTTACTTAGGTTGCCAAACGAAGTCGGTAGGGTTGAACAAAACTTCCGAATCGAACTGAATCAAAATGATCGGTTCTTTTTAAGTTAAACTTCTTAATCGGACCCCAATCACTATGCAAGAACACGCAATCCGAGAAAGTTTTGAAAATTACAGCTGGGAGTTGGTGAAGGGGCACGCAATCTAGAAGGGTTGTAGGTATTTGCAGTTAGTAGGTAAAAAAGTACTAGTGGTGACCGTGTCTAACAGACTGTAAGTTTAAATTCTTTTATAGTGGATTTTTTACTAGCAAAGTGTGCGAAGTTTTTACCCAATTGGGGTTTCTCCGTGATCATTCTATGTGTTATTTACTGTTTTCATATAACTGTGGGAGTTCAACATAAGAAAATTGGATTGATTGATTTACCATCTAGAGATAATTAAAAGTGACTTATTGCTGTTTAATTATTAGATTTTAATTCAGCATAATCACCTTTTTACCCTCCTCTAGGTGTAATTTGGGTCGAACCTTGTAATTTCAATTGGTATCAAAGCCATATTTCAATTCCTGACCCATAAATTAATCTAGATGAGCCAATCACTATCTGTGCCTCTGTTTTCTCATGGAAGCAACTATGCTCCTTAAATCCTTAGATATGTGTATCTGGCTTAGCGTGTTGAATGGTTAGGTTGCACCTAGTTCTACGGTTAATATGAAGTAATCTTCGCGAACTTAGATGAATGCATTTGGAATAGTAAAAGGGCTTCATCCTTATTTTTTGCTGTGTCTGCAGAGGAGTTTATGAGAGTGTCGATGTGTGAAATTGTAAAAAAAGTTTGGGATATTTTAGAGACCACACACGAGGGAACCAAAATGGTTAAGAACTCTAAACTCCAAATGTTAACCTCTAGGTTTGAAGAAATTAGAATGAAGGACGATGAATCGTTCGATGAATTCTATGCGAAATTTAATGACATAGTAAACTCTAACTTCAACCTAGGTGAGAAGATCCCCGAGTCCAAAATAGTTTGAAAAGTCTTTAGATCCTTACGTGAGAGGTTTACACCTAAGATTACAGCTATTGAAGAAAGTAAGGATTTAGATACTATTAAGATGCAGGAACTTGGAGGATCGCTACAAACCTATGAATTTACCATATCTCAACCGAAGAAGGTTAAATTGATATCCATGAATACCATTAGGGAAGAAGAGAGTGAATTTACTGTTCCTGAGACCCTTAGGGACTACGAAATAGCTTATTTCGTTAAAAAATTTCAAAAAGTGATGAGAAATATGAGAAAACCTCAAAAAAAGAAAAATGATGTCCCAAGTGATTTCCAAAAGATAAGCGTGTTAAGAATAATTCGAAGACTTCTAGTAAGAAAACCCAGTCAATTAGATGCCATGAGAGTCAGGGTTATGGTCATTGTATGAATGAATGTCATAACTTTAAGAAGAATTTGAATAAAGGAAAGGGTAAGGCATTAGCAGTAAATTTCATTGATAATGAATAAGATTCGAGTGTTCAAAGTGATACCTCTGGCTGTGAGCATGAACAAAAATTTATGGCTTTCATGTCTATAGCTAAGAATTAATCTGATAAGGAAAGTGAAAAGGTGAAAAATGATGAACATAGTGAGAACTCTGAGAAAGACTTTGAGGATGAGACCGATATTCACGAGTCTTATCGACATCTATTTGAAGAGAGCCTTAAAATCAAGAAGGTGAGTTCATAAGCAAGGTTTTATGTATCGAAGGCCATGGGGATGTTACCTTCCAGAAGCATGTCAGTACTATGGCTTTGTGCCCATAATCGTCTTCCAACCAAGAGCCATCATCGACTCCATTAAAGAGAGCATTAAGGATAGATGGAGTCTCTTGGATTTCACGTCAAGCCGATGCTTGACATGTACCCCATCTTCCTGTCGGGAAGAGCTTTGCTAAGACATATTTTCTTCGTATGCCTACTTTACCTACTTGACCAAAGGGACAACTCTTTTCGGGTTATGCCATAAAGAAAGACGTGTCTCCTTAGCCTAAAATTTTGCAACTTGCGAGTAAGAATGCTCCAAAGGTCGGATGTTGCCCTTGAATTTATTTTTGTAGCCACATCGGAGGATGTAATAGCAAAGTCAGCCACTGCTCATTCGGTCGAATAAGATTTTACGGAACGCAGCAGTACAGTTAAGTTCATAACATCTCCAACTACTTCTTTCAAATTCAAACCCAAGCCCCTACTCTTGCGTTTTTCTTTCTGTAACCCCTTATTCTTTCAAAGACAACAACGTATTCTCAAACCACCTATTCTTGAAAAAGGGGATCTTAGGTCAAGAAGGCCATTAGACTCACTTACTTCTTCTTTCTTGCGAATTGTCTTCGATTCTAAGCCCTTATCCTGCTAACTCTTCGAAAGAAAGTCAACCTNCAGGACTCTACCAAAAATTTGAATGAGTTGAAGCTGGTTAACAAAAACTTGGAAGCCAAAGTTAAATCCTTAACAAGTGATCTTGAAAAATCTAATACTCAACTTCATTCATTTATGAGTGGTACTCAGAAACTCGGTAATCTATTAGGGATAAACAAGTCTGCTGGAAATAGGCACACTCTAGGATACATTCAAAATAGCAATACTATTGCTAGTACATCCAAGACCACGTTTGTCCAAGCTACCAGCAAATTTAGGAATACCGCTAATCCTAAACCCAAGGGCAAGATTGTTTTAGGATCGAGGTCAACTAGGCAGCGTATGACCAATCGTCATATAAATAAACAATAACCACTGCATAGTTTTGAACCTAGGTTTATTCCCACCTATTACAATTGTGGTGCATTGGGACACATAAGACCTATGTGTTATAAACTTGATACTAGAAGAGGAAGTCAGTATATCTCAAACAAGGTTGACTTCATCGCCAATCAAGTTAGACACTTAACCGAGATGCTGACTTGGTTAGCTAGATTTACTTCTTCTTCTAAGAATGTGTGGATTAAGAAAAATGATCTTCTTATGACTAATGAACAATTGAATTGCTATGTTGCCCACGTTGCACTTAAAGCTCAAAATAATTGTATATGATATCTTAACAATGTGTGTTCTAGACTTATGTGTGGTATTAGAGCCTTGTTCTCTACTCTTTATGATTGGAATGGTGGTACGGTTACTTTTGGAGATGGGGGTACTGCACCTATGTAAATGTACCGTTAAGATATCTGGATTATCTGCTATCTCAGATGTACTTTATGTGAAAGGTTTAAAGTCCAATTTGATAAGCATTAGTCAAATATGTGACACTAATTTTGAGGTTAGTTTTGTCCAGAAAAAGTGTACTGTATATGATTCTACTGGTAACGTTGTCCTCGAATGTGTAAGAACCTCTAACAATTGTTAGGAAGTTCTTCCTAATTCTAACTATGTGTGTAGCAGTGCCAAGACTGACGTAACTGAACTGTGGAATTAATGCCTTGGACATATGAGCTATAAGAGCTTGTCTAAGCTAGCTAAGAAGGAACTTATTAATGATTTATCTAAGCTTGATAAAATTGAAAACACTTTATGTAGGCCGTGTCAACCAGGTAAACAGCTTAAAGTGAATCATAAACAAATTTCTAAAATCTTGACAAACAAGTCTCTAGAATTATCCATATGAACTTAATGAGACCATCTAAGACTGAGAGTCTTAGTGGTAAACGCTATATTTTAGTTGTGGTAGGTAGATGATTTCTCTCGATATATATGGATTGAGCTGTTGAGAGAAAAATCTCAGGTATTCAGTCTTGTCATATCATTGTGCTAAAGGTTTAGAAATGAAAAAGATTTCACCATAACTAGAATTCGTAGTGATCGTGGAAGAGAGTTTAAAAAACTCTAATCTTGAGAACTTTTGCCTAAAGGAGGGAATCCAGTGTGAGTTTTCGTCGCCGATCACTCCACAACAAAATGAAGTAGTTGAGAAGAAAAATCACGTTTTATAAGAAATGGCTAGAGCCATGCTTTATGGTAAGGGACTAGCTATACATTTTTGGGGTGAAGCTGTCAACACTGCGTGTCACATGGTGAACATGGTTTACCTTAGACATAAAACTGATAAGATACCATATGAGATCTGAAATGGTAAAAGACTTACTGTCAAGTACTTTTATCTGTTTAGCATCAAGTGCTATATTTTAAGAGATAGAGAGAATTTGGGCAAGTCTGACGCCAGGAGTGGAGGAAATTTTTCCAGGATACTCTAGAAATAGTCGAGCCTATCGAGTATACAATTATTGTACTCGGGGTGTGATGGAGTCCATCATTATCGTGATAGATGATACTTGTTGTGAGGGGGAGATTTGCGGAGATTGGGAAGAGTTAGATCACTCGAGTGTAGATCCAGTCCCGATAACTGAACCTAAAGAAACTTCAATTTCAGATCCCCCACACTCTTCTAAAGGTCTAGATACATCCAATGAGGAGTTCTCAACTGATGATAAAACTAATTATCCTAAGGAACCTTCGTCTAGAGTTAAGTCTAACCATCATAAGGAAAATATTATTGGGGATTTAGATGAAGGGATGAGACTTCATAAGAGAGTTCTAAACACCTGACATTTACTAGCTACGTGTCTCAAATGAAGCCTAAGAAAGTGGAAGATGCCCTTAGTGATGAATGTTGGGTAAATGCAATGCATGAGGAGCTAAATCAGTTTGTGAGAAACAACATATGATATTTAGTCCCTAGGCCTGATGATTGTAATGTTATAGGTACTAAGTGAATATTTAAACCGATGATCAAGGTACCTTAACTAGGAACAAGACTATGTTAGTTGCCTAAGGATATACTTAGGTTGAAGGAGTGGTCTTTGATGAGATGTTTACCCCCGGTAGCTCGACTTGAATCCATTAGAATTCTTCTAGCAGTTGCTTGCACTTTATGATTCAAATTATATCAAATGGATGTCAAGTGTGCCTTCTTAAATGGAATACTTTAAGAGGAAGCTTATGTCGAACAACCAAAATGATTTATTGTTTCTAAGTTTCCGCATTATGCCTATAAATTGAATAAATCTTTATATGGTCTTAAGAAAGCTCCTAGAGCTTGGTATGATAGATTAAACTGCATATCTCGTGGAACATGATTTTTAAGAGGTAGTTCAGATAGAAATTTATTCATTAGATATATTGAGGAAACTATCACCATAGCTCAGATTTATGTTGATGACATCGTTTTTGGTTCTCCTATTGATTATCTTACTTATGAATTCGCTGAATGCATGAAACAAGAATTTGAGATGAGTATGGTTGGAGAATTAACTTACTTTCTTGGTTTTCAAGTAAGACAAACCGATGATGGGTTGTTCATATCTCAATCGAATTATGCAAAAGATCTTGTCAAGCATTTTGGACTCGACAACCAGAAACACACTAGAACCCCAATGAGCACTAGTGTCAAGTTGGGTCATGATCCTACAGATAAGAGTGCTGATCAGACATTATACAGGAGTTTGGTAGGTAGTTTACTTTATCTAACTGTAAATAGACCTGATATATCCTTTAGTGTTGGGGTATGTGCACAATTTTAGGCTAATCCTAAGGAATCACACCTGAGCACCGTGAGACGTATCGTTAGATATGTAAATGAAACCATAGATTATGGAATTATGTACTCCGAGGATTCTAATCTTGACCTTGCTAGCTATTCAGATGCCGATTGGGCTGGAAATGCCAATGATCGAAAAAGTACTTCCAGAGGCTTTTTTTACGTCGGTACTAATCTTGTAGGTTAGATGAGTAAGAAACAAAATTCTATTTCATTGTCCATGGCAGAGACCGAATATATAACTAAAGGAAGTTTCTGCACATAACTGCTTTGGATGAAGCAGATGTTGAGTGATTATGAAGTTGAACATGGTACTATGACTGCATTTTATAATAATACTAATGCCATTAATATTTTCAAAAATTCCGTTCAACACTCTCAAACCAAACATATTGATATACGGCATCACTTTATTCGAGAGCTTGTAGAGAACCGTGTTGTAACTCTGGAGCACATCTTTACAGAGAATCATTTAGCTGACTTATTTACCAAACCATTAGATGTAATGTGATTTGAATATCTTAGGAAGGCTATTGGTGTTTGTGTACCTCTTTAAGTGAGTACTTTGGTATATGTTCGTACTTTATCATCATGTGACTTTGAGTTATGCATTCATCATATTTGTTTATTTGTTTTTTAGGTAGAGAACTCATGCATGTTTTTTTAGTTTGTTTTGTGCGTATTTAATATTTTTTTGTGTGTTTGGTGCATTCATGCTTAAAAAAAAAAAGGAAAATGGAAATATGAAAAATAAACATGCAGGAAATTGTTATTACAACATAATATATTATATACTTGAACTTGTTGATTGTGATCAAGTATGAGTTTAATCGATGAGCTATCACATAATTTTCAATGCTGGCTTAGGTTATTATGAAGTACTTAGTATAGGTGTCTTCATATCTGCACTGCACACACTATGATATTGTTAATGAGACTCAACCGCATGTGTGAGATCTGGGATGTCAATCACATGTTAGTAAGGTGATTTGAACATAAATTGACTTTATTTATTAGACCTAAGCTCAAGTTTATCCACAGTAATAATCTCAATATCTTATGTTCTTCTTCGAAACATGTTTGACTCGAGTAATTAAGCCTTTGAGGTTTCTCATAACCTGGTTCTTATGATCAACTGACTTGGGATAACCGGCCTAAACTTGCTACCAGGTTTATTTTAGCCGCTTAATGGAGATGAACCTGCACTTAAGATGTGAAAAACAATAATGAGCTTAAAATATTGAAAACAAAATTGCTCAAAGTCGGGGGGAGAACAAAAAATATTCATACAAAATGAGCTCTTCTTTATAGGTTCTAACGTGATTTAAATGGTTTGACTTTCATAAGTAGAGGAATACACTTATTGGCAGTGATGCTTAGCATGTTCTTTCTAACAAAATTAAGATTTGGAGTTCTACTTACAAATGATTAGTGACACTTTTACACATATGAGTCACTTATACAATTTACTCAAAGTTAACTTGAACAATATATGTAGGAAAGTTTTTTATACATTAATTATACTTCTGCATGTTGACGACTGCATTTTTTAGTTATTATATATTAATATCTATGTTTTTAATTATCGGTTCCCTTGTCATTTGTAACAAAAATGGGGAGTAGTTATTTGTATTATTTCTATTTTGACATTAATATTTTGATGTACTTAAAAATGTTGATTCAGAGGCATATGATATTTTACTGTTTTAACTAGATTAAGTTTTGATATTTAGTGATATCAATGTTTTCTTTTTGGTACATTGGTTTACATTGATATTGAATTTTAATTTAGCTGTTATATGATTAAGTGTTTGAATTGTGTTTATTCATATTACTGTTCACGTACTTTTACACTAGGTATTTGAGTTGTCTGTTTCAGGAAATAAGTTAAACAAAGGAAAATCACATTTCAGCCAAATTAGTTGGTGTTGGGAGTATTAGTTGTTTTTGTGTCTGTATTTTTACTATATTGACTTTAAATTTGTAGTTTTGTCACAGAATGTCAATGGGGATATTGTTAGATTTTTAATGTAATTGGCAAGTCTGTGAATAAAAAAGACTAGATTTAATATGATGTAAAAGTCAAGGAGTAAGTTGCAAATATTATAAGTTGAGTTGTAGTAAGTCTAGGGTTCGAGGATAGAAATAAGGAAAAGACGGCGTCGCAAATTCGTTAGACTGTCGCTTTGACTTCGCTCGAGCGGTAGAAACAAAAACTTCGTCGGCAGCCTATTGCCTTATCCTCGCTCGAGCGACAATATGTCGCTCGCCTGTTGCTAAGCTCTCGCTTGAACGACAGTGTCATCTGGAAAGTTTTAATTCGCATTTTAAGGCTTTTTATCTGGCCCATTCAATCCTAAACCTACAGTATAAATACCAGTACGCCTCTGAACGATTTTTTCCAAGGTTGAATATTGAGAGAACACATACTACTTCATATCTATGTCATCAAATTCATCCATAGCTTTCGACCTTCATTGTTCGATTTGTTCTTGATGGTGAAAACATCAAACACACTTAATCCAAATACCAAATTGCTTACGTTCTAAACATCTGTTAGAGCTCTGAAGATCAAGGGAAGGTGAGTGAAGTTCCAGTTGTTGGAGAATGCGGAGTTCTTCATTGATATACAGGAGATAGGCGAGTTTAGAAAGTCGGGAGTTGGTGCAGGAGCACACAATCCATGAGAGCTTTGAAAATTGCCGCCGGGAGTTGGTGCAGGGGCACGCAATCCAGGAGAGCTGTGGGATTTACAGTTAGGAGGTCAGAAAGTACTAGTGGTAGTCGTGTCTGATGGACTATAAGTTTAAATTCGTTTCTAGTGGATTTTTGAGTGGTAAAGTGCCCGGACTTTTTACCCAGTTGGGATTTCTCCGTGAGCATTCTATGTGTTAATGACCGTTTTCATATAACTGCGATAGTTCAATATAGGAAAATTGGATTGATTGATTAACCATCTAAAGATAATTAAAAGTGACTTGTTGTTGTTTAATTATTAGATTTTAATTCCACATAATCATCTATTCACCTCCTCTAGGTATAATTTGGATCGAACCTCGTAATTTCAGATATCATTGGAACTTATTTATCTCATTGCGACCTTAGATCCAGAAAATTAATTCTTTTGAATCATTTCACATGGATAATATTTGCAAACTTGTAGAAAAGTTTTATCTTCAAAATTTTACACAGCGAGATATTCATTGTTTAAAAGTTGAGTTGCAAAATTATCATAAGGATATGATTTCTAAACATCAATTTCAAATACCTACAATTTTTGATTTATATCGAGAATTGGCTGGAAGTAAAAGGTCAAGAGTTACATTATTTTGATTGAATTGTTTTGTGTGGTATTGACACTACCTATTCAACAATGATTATGGAACGACCATTTTCAACAATAAAACATGTGAAAACGAAAATTTATAACAATATGGATGATAATTTTTCTGCTAATTATATGAAACTTTACGTTGAACATGAATTTACTATGAATTTAAATTTAAATTCTATTATAAACGAATTTTATGTTGTAAAATATCGTCGGTACAATTGTAATAGATAAGTTATATATCGACTTTTTTTGTTATATAGGAATTTTATTTGTATATTGAATTTTTAAATTTTTTGCCTCTCGTAACATTGATTCCTGGCTCCGTCCCTGCCTATGCTTTTAACAAGCACCCATACATCCTCCGTATCGTCCCACTCACCAACCCTATTCTTTTCATCATACTAGTTTTTTGCCCGTACATTGTACGTGTTGTATTA
>CAIGRP010070340.1:0-10836 GCA_903798385.1 Fraxinus cuspidata
CGAGGAAGCTTTTGCTTCTATCGCTCGAGCGTGGCTCAGCGATAAGCCAGGGACAAACTAATTTGACAAAAATAGCACTGAATTTTTGAAAAATAAGAAAAGTAACAATCTTTGTTAAAGACGTACAGATGAACTCAAAAATGCATGTGCTTACAGGTAATGCATTATCAATAAAACTTTCCCACGTACTCGATCAAGTTCAAAACGGATTAAAGTGTATAAAAGACTCACGCCTGTAAAGTGCCACTATGTTCTCGTGAACATGACTCCAAACCTTAAATTTGTGAGAAAATGCATGCAAACATCACTGTTAAATAAGGACTTGCCTCACTCATGAAAGTCAAATCCATACGATTTTTAGGACCTGAAAATGAGCATATAATTTTTATGTCAGTTTTTTCAAATATTGAATATTATGTGCATACTATTGTCCATTAAGCGACTAACTTGACCCCTGTAACGAGATTTAAGTCGGTTAACCCAATTCCATTGATCATAGGCGCCAGATTGTGAGAAACCCCGTATGCTTAATCGCTCGAGTCAAATAGGCTTCGAACAAAAATATAAGATGAACCAAACAATTTTTTTTAAATGAAACAGGGAGATGTACCCCATCAGCTAAGGTCATCTAAAGATAGGTCAATTCATATTCAATGTTACCTTACTAACAGATGACAGCCATCCCAAATCTCACACATGCGGTTCAGACTCACTCACAAGATCACAGTATGTGCTGTGCAGATTATACATGAAGAAACTTATACTCAATAATCCACGTTAAACCGAACCATGTAATGGAAATGATAGTATATAACAGATAAATGCACACTTGGCCACAAATGCAACGTTTAAGAGCACCATGAAGTGTTTAGAGCCCCAAAACACATTTTTTTCAAATAAAAGAAATATCAATCCCTAAAGAAAATAAATACAAACCAAAAAAAAAAAAAAAGTGAGATGCATGAACAAATGGATGGACTCAATGAACTGTGTATGCATGCATCTAAGTAACTAATCAAGGAGAATCATGGATGCTCTTACCTTTAAGAGCATGATCAACCTCATGAACTTCCAGATCACTCTTCTTTACCCAAACTTGCTTAGAAGTAGAAGTGAATTTAGTTAACCGAGTCATCATCTCAGTTAAGTAGCTAACCTGATTAGCGAGAAAGTTAACCTTACTAGAGAAATCCTGAGTTTTACTTCTAGTCAAGAGTTTACGACATCTAGATCTTGTGTGTCCCAGAGCACCACAATGTTGACAGGTGGGAATAAACCTAGACTCAAACCTGCTCGGAGATTGTTGCCGATATGTAGGACGATTGACCCTACGTTGTCTAGTAGGTCTCGATCCTAAGTTATTATTGCCCTTTGGTTTAGGATAAATAATTTTTTGAGCTTTGTTAGTGGCCGGAACGAACGTGGTCTTGGATGTACTAGCAGTAGTATCACCATTTTGAACGTAACTCAGACNTCCAGCAGGTTTGTTCGTCCCCAACAAATTATCAAGTTTCTACGAACCACTCATGAAGTATTGAAGTTGAGTATTGGATTTTTCAAGATCACTTGTTAAGGATTTAACTTTGGCTTCCAAGTTCTCATTAAAAAGTTTCAACTGATTTAGATTTTTGGTAGAGTCCTGAAGGTCACCAATGGGTTTTTCTTTTTCTCTTTCAAGATCTTACCTTTTTCAATACAGCTTTATTAACCTTTTTAATCTTAAAACTCTCCTCAAATAGTTCACGATAAGCGTAAATATCAGGTTCATCCTCAGATTCTTCCTCGAATTTTTCACTCTCTTTATCACTTTCAACTTCATCAATCTTCTTATCAGATTCGATCGTAGCTATAGATGTGAAAGCTATGAAATTGTGTTTATCTTCACCACTAGAGGTATCACTTTGAGCACTCGAATCAGATTCATCATCACTCAAGGTCACTGCTAAAGCCTTACGTCTTTCTTTATATGAACTCGTTAGAACATTTATTCATATAGTGACTATAACCCTAACATTCATGACATCTAACAGATTGAGTTTTCTTAATGGAACTCCTAGAGTTAATTTTCTCACGTCTATCTTTTGAGAATTTATTATGGATTTCATTTTCTGTTCTTTAGGCTTTCTTCTATTCCTCATCACCTTCCGAATTTTTTTAACGAAATAAGCTATTTCGTCTTCCCTAAGCGTTTCAGCATCAGTATACTCACTCTCTTCTTCTCTATTCGTATTCATGGCTATGGATTTAATCTTTTTTAGGTTGAAAAATGGTGAGTTCATAGGTTTGAAGGGATCCTACGAGTTCTTCTAGTTTAACTACATCTAAGTCATTACTATCTTCAATCGCAGTGACTTGAGATCTAAACCTTTCAGGTCGGGGTCTAAGGACTTTTCTAACGATCTTGGACTCAGGAATCTTCTCACCTAGGTTAAAACTCGAATTCACTATGTCATTCAGCTTTGCATAAAATTCATCGAACGATTCATCGTCCTTCATTCTAATTTCCTCAAACCTAGAGGTTAACATCTGTAGTATAGAATTTTTAACCGTTTTAGTTCCCTCGTGTGTGGTTTCTAACATGTTCCAAACTTCTTTAGCAGTCTCACACATTGAAACTCTTCAGCAGACACAGCCATGAATAGGGCATGGATGCCCTTACTGTTCCAGTTACACTCAACTAAGTCATCTTTAGTCCATAATGAAATATTAGTGGGTGTAACTACACCAGCAACAGTAGTTGACGGTGACGTCTACCAAATTTGAATGCTAATCCAAATACGTTCATCCAAAACTTTTAGAAAGGCTCTTATTCGAACTTTTCAATAAGCATAGTTGCTTCCGTCGGAAAACGGAGGCATAGACAACGACCGACTCATCTATAATTTATTAAAGGCCAGGAATCGAATTAAGGCTCTAATACTAATTGAAAATACGTAGTTTGACCCTAACAACACATAGAGGAAGGGTGAATATGTGATAATGCGGAATTAAAATTACTTGACAATTTAATAGCAACAAGTCACTATTAATTATTTTCTAGATGATTAATCATGCAATTCAATTATTCCTAGGTTGAACTACCGCAATTAAGTAAGGTTAAAGAATGAATGAGTCGGACAAAAAACCTTTAAAAAATGAATTAAAAATTTCCTGGTTTGCACTATCGCTCGAGCAAGGGCTGAGCGACAGGCTGTCGCTCGAGCGCAGTCAAGACGATATGCTAGCGATAGTGTTACTGTTTTTTACGGTCGAACCAAGTCTTGGCGACAATCTAGTGAAATTGCTGCGCAATTTTTCCTTCTTTTCCATTCTCGAACCCTAGACCTAATATAACACAACTTTCTACTATTTACACATTACTCCTTGACTTTTTACAACATATCAATTTAAGTCACTTTTGTTCACATACTTGCCAATTACATTAAATACTTAACAAACATCCTATACAAAACTTCAAAAAAAGAAAAGAAAAATGGAGAAAAAAGGTTCACCTGCCCAAAACTCCCAATGAATCTCAACCACCATTGATTATAATGTTAAGATTTGGGGTTATATCTTAAAATATCAACCTTATTAAGAGGAATAACTCAAACTCTTATAAATTGATCTATGTTTTCATCTTTATTCGATGTGGAATTTTATCCCTTAACACAGAATAACAGAGTATGGAAATGTAAAATAAATACTGGAATTCGATGGTGATTAGTGAAGAATAACTAGAATAAGATTGCACCAAATTTCATCCCTTAACATGACCTCACAAGATAGTGACTCATTTGAGCAGACCAATCTTGAAACTCGTATGCTCAATTTTTTTTTTTAGTCTTAATCAAATTGAATATCTCTTTGGAGCTTAACGACTCTGATACCATGTTAAGATTTGTGGTTACATTTTAAAATATCAACCTTAGTAGATGAGTAGCTCAAGTCCTTATAAATTAGTCTATGTTTTCATCTTTATTCAATGTGAAATTTTACCCCTTAACATATAATAGACAAAACAAGAAAACATTATCCAAAATGTTAAATCGGCCAGTTTATCATGTACTCACTAGGGAATTCTTTATAAACTGTTAGAATTTGGGTGTAACTCGAATTCTTTGTTAAAAATAATTAAGAGTTCCAATTAAGTGCATATTAATTAGAATCGTATTTGAAATGCAATTGATAAATTCTATTCAAGTTAACTTGGTGAATTCTAATTGAAGTTCTACTTAAAAGCTCACTGGAAATAGGAATTTGTGTTGAACTTGAAGAGAACTTTGGAACGAAGATAAACAACTTCCAAGACAACTTTGGACAAAGACGAGTGCCACGGCGTCGGGACGCGGTGCCTAGGCACCACCCACGAAAAAGTAGGTAGAGAAGCTAGAGCCCCAGCGCCGGTCCCTAGCGTTGGGGCCTCCGCAACGCCATTTAGCATATTTTTCTTTCCCTACTTCGTTTTGGATTCCTTTTTGGCATTCTACTTCATCTACAATTGTACTATAAGAGTTTGGATGTCCCCTAATTGTTCTATATATATAGTGGACTCTTCATTATGATTTAGTAAGAAGTTAGAAATATTGTAAATACATAATCTTTGTGTTTTTTTCTCCATATTATAATAAAATCTCAATTCTCCGTAAATTACACTGTTATTGTGATCAATTACTTCATATTATGGCTTAATCTCTTATCTTTTCACAACAAATTGATATTGGAGCATTTTGGTCCATTACATAGCTCTTATTAGAGAATAAAAAGGGCCATTTATTGTCAGTCAATTGTCTTCAATATTTATACTGATTTTTCATTTAATTAAGTCATTTTGAAGCACAATATAAAAGGATCAATTAAAAACTAATACAAACGTAACAGTTATAATTCTTCGGATAGGAAGTGAAGTAATTGTAAATTATTCATGATTTTGCTTCACTCGTTAACTTGGCTATCAAAACACCAGAACAAGAAAAGCATTTTTGGTTTACCGCCAACCACATACCTTGAAAGAAATAACTCCAAATAGGGAAGAGATGCAGAGAACTGATTTGCTGAAGGAATGAATCAGCACGGAAGAGGCAGAGGCAGACGTATTTGATGGAAGAAGAAAATAAGGTATAAAAAGTGGGAGCCAGATATCTTGGATAAAATATGGAGGGAAGTATTTTGGGCTGCTTAATTTAGTGGTCATTTTAATGAATGCTATTATATTATGTTTAAATAAGAATCATTTTTATTTTATAGCATTATCAACGAGAATATTATATTTAAATGTTATAAAATGTATACAATATTGCAGTCATTTTGTTCTCCTCTAGTACGTGCTGGCGCACGTGTTTTCCATGAGGATGGCTGTTCAAGAAAGGGTTTTCGTCTTTTTGATAGCTCCCTTTAGAGTTTTCCAACACAGAATGAACAACTTAGTTCACAAAAAGATGCAAGATAATCATCCGCCATTATGTATCACAAAATAACTCATACTATATGTGATGCTTCTACATATTCAGACTCATTCAAACATTTTTCCATCGCATTGCTCCCATACTTGATCAGTGACAATTGAATATAGATTCCCAAAAGTCGATTTAGTATCTTTTGTTACATGAGGTATTCAAGTCCTAGTTTATACTACACTATATAATTTTTTTTGGGATATACTAATAAAATCGATGCATTTATTTTTATCTCTTGTTCGAGAATATCACAGGTTCTCCATGAGCACGTGCTACACAATATTGTTGTATAACACAAATCTATACAATATATAGATGATAACAGTTAGGTTATCCTCATCGGTTCTTGGAAATTATCCAAAATTATTTAAAACATTCTAGAATCTCAAAGAACCTTTTGAGTAAGGAAAAATGAACTAGAAAAATCTAATTAACTCCCTGATTTTTGTTTTAAAATGAAACTTGAGCATGCTCGGGTGTAATGGTCAAAATAAAGGACAAAATTAAGACATAAGCCTGAAAGCTGCAACTTCCCTTTTATCCAATTAATCCTACACTTTACCACCCATTGATTTCATTCGGGGATGGAAGTCGAAAGTGTTTCTCTTTATACCTCGAATTAGCCAACCATTCTGCTAACTTGTTTCCTTCTCTCAATGTTTGAGAAATTTTGTACTCCATGTATTGGAGTTTCAAGAACCCTTCCCCTGCTCCTGTATCAACAATACTGTTAGTTTTGAATCCATTTCAATCTATATTTTATCATACCCTCTTTAAACACACAATTTTATCTTGACGCAATGGGCTTTCAATTCAGCTTCCAACATAGAGATGTTAGAAAATATTAATCATGCTTAAATTATAGGAAAAATTCCCGTAGCGGTCCCTAACCTTTCACTGTTTTGCATACTTTACTTTAGCCTTCCATTTGTGCCATAATCTTTTAATAGTATGCATTGGAGGTCCAACAGGATGGAAACCATTCATTTGACTGTTAGTTGACCAGGAAAATAAAATTTTAACCAAATTAAAAAAGAGTAAATTAGTAACTTTAAAATTACCACTTTAAATATATAAATAAACAAAAAACATAAAAATAAAAAAGAGTTTTCTCCTTCAAACCACCCCCACCCCATCCCTTTTCCCACATCCGCCACCACCGCCGATCGACCAACCACAGCACAGCCACTCATCTTCCCCAAAGGCAGAAAATGGCAAAGGCTGGAATTGTCCTTTTTGAAGTAGCAATGTTGTTTAGTCCCTTGGCTCAGAAAAGAGCTTTTAAATAAAAATATTGTTTGAAAATGAAAGGCAAATGAAAATGGGGCCTCATTTAGTGGTGTCAATGGCTCGGCTCAACCCATCTACCCATGAGCTTGACTCGTCAAAATGACAAGTCCAGCTCATGCTCGTTCGAGCATGAGCTGAGTGAAAATGGGGGTCTCATTTGGTGGTGGGCTCGGCTCGGCCCATTTGCCCATGAGCTCGGCTCGTCACAAGCTTGTTCAAGCACGAGCCTCGAGCTCGACTCGGCCCATGAGCTCGTAACCTCACGAGCCAAAGCTTTTTTCTTCACATTTTTACGAGCCCATCCGAGCTTGTGTGCGTTCGTGAGCTCCATTTGCATGGCTCGCCGGGCAACCCTCGATTCGGCTCGGCTCGTTATGAAACGAGCCCGAGCCATCAATGGACCGAGCTTTGACGAGCCGAGCCGATGAGCTACTTGGCCTTTTTGCCACCCCTAGCCTCATTCAGGATCAAAAGTTGGGAGAATATCTATGGGATCCCCTGTAAATCCAAGGGAAGAAATTGATGGAAAAAACTGTGAAACAAATTTTGTATAAAAATATGGAAACCATTATACGTCGTGCAAATGGTGAAGGAGATTCTTCTAAGCTTAAGTCTTTGGTGAGGAGAGCCCTTGTTTGAAGTCTCACCTTCCTCAGCTGTACTTCTCGACCGCGGGCTTGTGATCGAAGAGCTCGCAATATTCGATAGCCTCCAAGTCTCACCGGAACCGAATGTGAATCCGAGAAGCTTCCCGCACGGTGTGAAGCAGCAATGCTGGGAAAAAGCACAGAAAATCAAGGATTATGACCACATCATTCCTTACTCTAGGTGATTTTGAGTTTCAAGATGCATTTTCCCAATTTGCTTGTGAAGCCTCGATTTGCAGTTTCAAGCTTGTGGGCTACACGGTTGCATTTTTCCAATTTGCAGTTTCAAGATGCATTTTCCCAATTTGATAAAGAAGTTGGCTAATTTGGGAATGGGTTTTGAAAATTTGAAAGGTAGGTTGAGGGCTGAAAATGGTTGTGAAGGTGGAGGAAAAGATGACGATTGCCGGAGGTGGTGGTGTTGAAACGGAGAAGAAGATAAAGATGGCGTGGGTGGGAGGGGGGGTGGGGTCGGTGGTGGGAGGAGCAGACTTTTTTCAAATATTAATATTTGCGAAAATGTAAATATACCGTTTTACCATTTTTTATTTGGTCAAAATTTTATTTTCTTGGTCAAGTAATGGTCAAATGGATAGCTTCCATCCAGTTGGACCCCTTATGCATATTTCTAAAAGGTTAGAAAATTTTGCTGACATAAATTGAAGATTAGAGTAAAATTTGCCAAATAAAAAATGAAAGGTTATGGACCATTACTGCAATTTTTCTTAAATTATATTCAAATAACTAATATTTTATGTACATAAAATCTGACAAAATTTTGACTTACCAAAATTGAGTATGAAATGTAGAAACATGAAATGCATGAATATGAATTCCACCGATATAAGACTTCGATTTTTTTTTTTTTAAGACGATAATGCTTTGCACGAATGTTAACGATTTTTTAGTGTTTGTCTCCCAAGATAAAACGTCCACATCTCACAATAATAACACTCCAAATTCGTTTTGAACTATATAAACCTCAATTCAAAATAAGTGCTATTTTTTTTAAAAAAATTATTATGCATCAATACAATAATGTAAGGATGAAGTGAATGATAAATAAAATCCAATAATTGAGATCTTTATATAATAATTCAAAAGTTGTGCCTCAAAAGACACAACTCAATGAAAGGACATCTTGGAAAATACAGGTCTAAAAAATTAAGAAAATGTTATTTGTACACTGGGTGTACACTCCACTAACAAAAAACGAGAGCCCACCTCGAATAAAAAATTAGTGGGCCCCCTATTGTGGGGGGGGGGGGGGGAGGGGGGTTGTACACCGGGGTGTACACCCCGGAGTACATGTAGCATTTTTCAAAAAATTATCTAATAATTTCCTAATGCTTGGTGGCGTACCATGCATCGCCAAAGCCTAATCGTTTCACCAATACTATATTTCATGCCAAGTCCCTCAACTTCTATTATATTTATTTGAGACAACCCTAATAGTAGTTGAGACCTAATATCACTACCACTGATGCATCGGAATAATATGAACAGACCGGCCCTAAAAATTTTGAGGCCCAATGCGACAATATTATGAGGCTCCTAAATTTTTTTTTTTTTTTTTTACAGGCGTAGCAAATTCTTTAAAATCAATTATGGTCTAATGTTGTAAAACACATATAACAACAAATTCTATCCGTTGTAAAATATTATTTTTCTTGTAATGGCTGAACATGACAACTCCCTTTTCCATGTATTGAATGCAATACTTTTTCATTTAGTTTAGTAACTTTAGTTCATTTTTTAATTTTTAGAAAGGAGTTTAATTAACAGAGTGGCGAGGCAAAATTCCATAATTTTTTGGAAAAAACGACAATCATTTTGGGTTTTAAATTTTCCTTGAGGCTCCTTACAAATTGAGGCCCAGAACCAGCTCTGGATATGAAATATGATTGGCACTCCATAGCACTTATTAATTCATTAGAATATTGGGGATTTGGACATCAAATATCCGTTGATTTGCTGGAAATATCGAATAATTGAAAGAATTGAGAAATGGTCTAATGAGAGTTTAAAATTTTAAATAGTAACAAAACATGAAAAAGAAAAAAGAGAAAAAAAAACATATGACTAATTAAAGACAAAAATGCCTCAACAATAATTAACTATGAGGATAATTAAAATAAAATTAAAAGAAACAGAATACTTAAGCAAATCCTTCATCGCCTTTTTCGAGAACTTTTTGGGTTTGTTTGAGCTCAGTTTTTGGAAGGATAGATTTTGTAATATTTGATTTTTTGGGCAATGTGTGGCTAAAAAGTAAGAATGTTTTTGGACAATGTGTGGCTGAACTCACCCTTAAAACTAGTTTGTAAGGTGAGGGTGTCTAATGTACTTATAAATCCAAAAGGTAGGCCCCACACAAGCAATACTTCTTACTTTTTTCTATTAGGATTTCTTTACATTATAACTTATTTTCTTAAAAAGTAAATTTAAGCTTACAAACATTTATATCTTAGGTGGTTCGATTATTTGCATGTACTTGTTCAATTATCTCACATGTTAATATCACGAATTCAATAATAATAAGAAAAAAACTCTAACAATGATCACATCTTAGACTCCGCATGGAAAGAATTTACACAATTTAGATTTATACGGAAATGATTTATTAATAAGTGGATAGTGTTTAAAGGTCCATTGAAGTTTTTGGTTGAAAATAAAATTAGACTACAAATGGCTTATAAGGTTTTCCAAACGAAAGCCTAGCTATTTGAATATAGAGGTTTAAAGTGAGTTGTCAATTTAGTCCAAACATAGCTAGAGCCATATTTTGCATGTTGATGAGTCGACCGACGAGTCAAACATGATATTTTGGGAACCAAATCAATAACACAAAAAATACTTACAAACCGAATTACTGATATTTATGTAAAGCTAAAATTTGAAAACTACATAATAATGGATATTATTGAGTCACAAAACTTAGAATATAAAATTCTTATAGATTATCTGTAGAATTAATTATAATGAAAAATAGGAAGCTCGTAAATAATAGAATAAATTATAAAATTCAGAAAAGAATTTATTTACAAATTGATGAAAGTTCGGTTCTGTATTCAATATTTCACTTTTCAAGACCGTTCAATCTTTATCTTGAGCAGCTTGTTAGTATCACTTTAATCCGGAAATTAGGTCAAATAGCCTCTTTCATAACACGCTTTGTAATTTTAGACTTTGACCAGTATAAAAGTTTTAAAATAAATATTCTAAATCAAAATTATTAAAATACCTAAATTACCCTTATTCAACATTACAGAAAATTTCCTTTATCCTTTTCTCAGATTGATAAGCCGTTGTTTGATGGCCAATATTTTGCAAAAACAAAGTTTTGAATAATGAATTTTCGAAAAATGTATGGTTAAAAAGTAGGGAAAACTTTTAGGTTTATATGTAGAATATTTTATTGTATGAATGTGTGATTGAAAATGAGTATGTTAAAAAAAGAGTTT
>CAIGRP010070348.1:0-10389 GCA_903798385.1 Fraxinus cuspidata
TTTTAGAGAGTGTTGGTAATGGTGGACAACTTGTCAAGTTTACTCAAAAAAGGTGAGACAGATTACTAAGTACTTTATATTATCCGAGTTACAGCGTGGAAGATGAAGGTTTTCAGTGTTATAAAAGTAATTTTTTCTAACTTTTGATTTTCCTTCAAGGATTACAGTTGCTAGGGATATATATCATTTGTTTCTCGATGAGAAGAAGAAATTGATGAAAGAATTGAGTAAACACCGGGTTTGTTTGACTATTGGTTGTTGGACATCTAACAAAATGTAAGTTATTTTAGTTTGACTGCTCATTGGGTTGACGATTATTTGAGACTTAAAAAACGAATCATAAGCTTCATCTAAGTTTCCAGCCATAAGGGTGATATGATAGAAAATGAATTGATATCTTGCCTTTAGGATTGGGGAATTAATAAGATTTTCTGTGTGACAGTTGATAATACATCATCTAATGATGTAGCAATAATGAAATTGAAGAGTGATTCTCTAGAGAAGAAGAATAGTCTAGTTCATGGGGGAGAAATACTTCATATGAGGTGTTGTGCTCATATTCTCAATCTTATAGTTTGTGATGGTATAAAAGAAATTAGCAATGCTATTTCATATATCCGCAATGATGTACGGTATGATAGATCTTCCCCAGCACGACTAAGAAGATTTCAAGAGAGTTGGAAGGATGCAAATATTGAGTCTCAAGATTTATTGTGTTTATATGTATCAACTAGATGGAATTTTACCTACATGATGTTACAGGCTACAATAAAGTTTAAAAAACATTTGATATTTTGGAAAGTGATGCAAATTATACAAAGTGCTTTTATGAAGAAATATCTAATGGGAAAAATATAGATGAACCATCAACACATGTTGATTGGGACCAAACTGAAGCATTTGTATGATTCTTGAAGACTTTTTATGATAAGACATTGAAAATTAGTGGCTCTTTATATGTAATGTCAAACACTTTCTTTCAAGAAATATTTGAAATTCATGGGGAATTGAAAGAATTAGTTAAAGAGTCAAATATTATGATAGGATTCATGACAGTTAGCATGAGAAGAAAATATGATAAGTATTGGGGTAATCTTGAAAATTTTAATCAATTGTTGTTCATATCAACAGTTCTTGACCCCAGATGCAAGTTGGAATTACTTAAAGTTGGGTTTGAACTTATTTATGATGTACAAATTGTAAACATGTTGTTAAAGAAAGTTGAAAACATGCTTCATATGTCATATGAATTCTATAAGGTAATGATGACTCCATCGTTAGCTCCACCTAAGGATGCTACTCAACCTAGAAGCCAAAAGCTTTACAAACTACTTTGGGAATTTTCAAATCCATTCCCTCAATTTTTAAAGCTAGACTTATGCATGAAGCTCAAGTTGAGAAGAATGATCTGATGAATTATTTATATGATTGTTGTAAAGATTTGACCAATGATGGTTTCGACAGATTAATTAGGTGGAAATTGATTGAAAATAAGTATAAGATTGTCTCCCAAATTGCCAAAGACGTGTTGTTAGCCATTCAAATATCTACAATTGTTTCTGAGTTTGTATTTTCTACTAGTGGTCGAACTCTTGATTCCCTTAGGAGTTCATTGAGTGCAAAGATGATTGAGGCGGTAATTTGCACTAAGAATTTGTTACACAATAACAAGGAACTTATAGTGATTCCTCAATATTTGGATGAAATAGAAGGATTAGATGATTCAGAAAAAGTTGTGGAAAGTATTATCGTATTTGATCCTTCTATTCATTTTATTTTATAGTTTTCTTACACCATTTAATTGTAATAAATGAATATATTTATTATATTCTTATCTATATGCAGAGAACGAATCATGAGTTACCACTGGAGATGTTGCGTCAATTAGTATTGATTAAGAGTTTAGAACAAATTGTTTTATTGCATTGAATTATGAGAAGTGAAGAACATTTGTTTATAATATTTGTAATAATACTAATATTTATATTTTAATGTGATATTTAAGATTAATATTTATGATTAACTTGTTCGATGTACGTTTTTTTTATTAAACTATGGTTTTAAACCAAACCAAACCGAAAAAGATGGTTTGGATTGATTTAGTTTAGAAATTGAAGTGGTTTGGTTTGTTTTGAAAAAGTTTCAAACCGCTTTAAGTGGTTTGATTTGAAATTTTGTCACAAAACAATCAAATCGAATCGTGTTCACGCCTACCATTAAAAGCAGTATTCGTCAAATCAATTGTCTCATCAAATTGGACCAATAGATATTAATTTTTTTATGGATTGAAAACAAAATTGTGATTCAAGGGTTTTTATGAAACAAAGTTCAATTTATGTATGACTAAGCAAGACGTAAAATTCATGTATCATTTACGTAATTAGTCCGAACTTATTTATTTACAACTTTCATCAATAAAATAATTTATTTTTTTTATAAGTGATTTTTTAAAGCTTAGCCAAATATGCTCAGCCATTGCAGCAAGTCAAGGCAGAATGTCTACTAAGGACCTTGCAGTCAAATTTAGAATTTGGTTTGGCCTCCATTAAATTATAATTTATTTTTTTCTTTCCTCTTATAAACTACACATTCTCCAAAAAAAATATTATTTCTCTTGTTATAATATGGAATAATGGGGACCAAACGGGTTCATGCCCCTTGTTCGGTCCCCATTAAATTTATAATATATTTTTTTCTTTCTTTTTAATCACATATTTTTCAGTAAAATAATATTATACATAAATAAAAAAATCCCTTCTTTTTCAACAACATATCCTCCTAAAAATACTATTTCAAAAATTATAACATCCGATAATGGCGCCAAATGGGTACTAAGTACAAAATGGTGTTACTTTATTTGCAAGTACTTTGAACATTTAATATTAATATATAGATTCAAAGATAAGCATTTGACATTTTATGATAAATGTAGTATCCAAAATGGTGAGACTCAAATGGGACTACTTTTGATAGTATTTTATTTTATTTTTTGGTTTTTAAATAAATTTTAGTGAAATAATTGGAAATAAAAAGTTGGTCCAAATTGCGTTGGGTGGGCTTTTAGGGTCCATTTGACATGCAAATGTGGAAAGAAATTCCAATTTGATGTTAGTAGACTCACCAAATTCATAGGAATTCATTTTTGTTGAATGTGATATTTTCTATGGAATTCGTTGCAAACAAACAGGGTCCTTACTTTAAAGGGGCTCGAACTTGATTAGGCTACAGACTAGTCGAGATTTTGCTAACTTACATGTTTTGACACTACAAATATACGACTCGTTAACAAGTAATAAAGTAAAATTGCGTTCAAGTATCGTCCAACGGAGATTGATTTAGTTCAATTTTAATTATAGCTACCTTAATCGAAATAAGAATAATGTGATGTGTTTGTTTGTTTGTTTGTGAGAAAATTATAACTAAAATAATCAACTTATGCAATTAAGAGTAAATTAACTAAACTAAATGTAAATTATTCTAAATGCAACTGAATGTGTTTAATAAATGACAAACGCATGAAGATTCTGAATTCTCATGCTATAATCTTTTTTAACCTTAATTCTACACTTGGACAATACAATTGATTTTTGACGAATCAATGCTCATATTATATTTAACAATCTCTCTCGATTAATGTTAAACCTACTCTCATATATGATCCGACTATGACGGATGTAACATACAAGAGTGCATGAATATTTATGAATACTCAAAGATTCACATAGAGTATAGTGGTATCATATGACAATTTATATATGTCGAACCAATTTTCCTTCTTTCGAATGCATAAAATACGCCACCACATTCACACAACTACCGTGCACAATAATTGAAGAGAAAAAAATCATATAAAGCATTCAATATCTAAAAATGTGTTTTCAATGTCAAGTATGTAAAATTAAAGAATAAAAATTCATATTACACGGTTCATCGTTCTTCTAGCACAAATAAATCTAGCATAACATGTTATAGGAGAAACGAAAATATATAAATGTTGTTCATTACCCGAAAATTCTTGAATTCAATCCTTAACTTCTTGGATTTGATCTTGATTTGTTATTTGCCTCCTTTTGCAAATAATTCTCTGCAACATAATTATTTTTTGAGAGTTGGATTTATATCCCTCTAAAAAGTTCCAAAAGATCTCCAAAAATCGTGTATATCATAGCCCAAATAAATGTTTCCTTATTGGAATTGAATTTTGAAGGAAAAAAATCTCGACTTGGCTAAGCGGGCGCCTAGTAAAAAATGGAGTGGTCGCCCAGCATATCAAACAACCCTTGTAATTGAAGTTTAGGGCTATAACTGAGCGGCTACCCATTATAAAAACTTCAAAAAATTTCTTTTCAGTCATTTTCTTGATTCTTTATTCTATCATGGTCATTCATATTAAAATGCATCGATTTTAGCATTTCAACTTTTACTCAAACGCATATTAGTCCCCAAACTTCCATCAATTGGCGGATTGATCCTTTTTTTTTCAATTGTTTAGAAATGGATCCAAAATTGAAATAAGATATAATTAACTCAAATTATGTAAAATTCAATACTAAAACGACAGAAAAGCTTAGTAGTGTAGCTCGAATAAGTATCAAACACTTCCAAACTAAAACTTTTATTGTCCTCAAACAAAACAAAACACAACAAAATTTAGGAATAAACCATATTGCTAACTTAAACAAATCTCCATAGCAAATTCAACGTTACACGACTTACAATATGCCTCAAGTTCGAGTTTAAACAATACTTTAAAAAGATCCAAACAATATCAAAAATTATTTTTTACTTATCCAATACTCGACTTAGTGTTGGGTGAATAATCAATATTGAACTCACACCCATAATAGAACGCAACAAATTAAGTGTTGTTGATTTAGTCATAATCTCAATCCTTATGTGGTCAGTTTTTCCTCACACATCTCATGCAAAATCACTCATCATGCTCTTCTCTCCAATCCCGAGATATTTTTCACTCACATGTGGGTTCCTAATAATCATTAAGGACCCGTTTGATTGCAATGGTAGAAAATTGGTGGAAAGAAAACGAATTACAGGGAAAGTAATTGTCTATAACTTGTTTGTAGAAAATTGATAATTAATTGTGTTTGATTGGTATAATTTTCCACAATGAAAATTTTTGAAATTTTGGATCTTTTTCATATTTGTTTTTATTTTACATGGAAATTGTCCATTAAAGTGAATTTTTTTTACAATTGATTATGAAATTTGTTANTTTCTACTTGGAAAATTTTTGAAATTTTCGATCTTTTTGTTCACGTTTGACTTTATTTCATATGAAAATTGTCCATTAAAGTGAATTTTTTTTTTTTACAATTGATTATGAAATTTGTTACCATAGCCAAAAAGTAAAAAATAAAAAAAATTGCTCGAAAACTATTTTTTCACCATTTTCCATCAAATTTTAGTGTTCGCTTGGCTTCGTTTTACATGAAAATTGTCCATTAAAGTGAAATTTTTTTTACAATTGATTATGAAAGTTATTTCCAAAAAAAAAAAGGGGGCCAAAAGCTAGAATTCCATTTTCCCACCAAAAAGTTAGGAAAATGAATTCCCAAAAAAGCTGGAAAAGAGACACGTGGGTGGGTGGGAAAAAATTTTCTACGCCAAATTTTGTCTATTAAACAAGAGTTAAGGGTGGAAATAAATTTTTTTTCCATTTTCCATGGAAAAGATTGACTATCAAACATAGCCTAAAATACATTTTTTCCACAAAGTGATCATAACTAGATACTTATACACTTAGAAGAGATATTCTAAGAATTTCTCAAGTCACACCGCTTGTCTCTAGAGTTCAAATCTCAAAGTCTTTGTTGGGGTACCTCTCACTTTTGATAATCTAAATATCTTTTTCTTTCTTTCACTGTGAATATATATTTTGATATTTGCTCTTCTTTTCTGATATCTTAGTGCAAAGCTTATCTCCATTAAACTTTCTAAATAATTTATATAGCGAGCTTTAAACTGATGTCTTCCAGTCAGATAAATATAGGGCACCAGGTTTTAAATACCTAATAGACTTAATAACTCGAATCATAAATGCTACGAAAAGAAGTATGAGATGTACCATATTTTCTTTTGATATAAGATTCGGATTTTAATTTCCAAAATCCTTCAACAAATATTATGATCCAAGATCTCCAAACCATCGAACCTCTATAAACATAAGCACTAACATTCCCACCCCAAACTGTTTTTTGGCGATTTGGATTCTATATAAAGGATTTAGAGATTTTATTCAAATTTAGGTCAAACCACATAATCAAGTCATGCTCCAATATAAGTGATTAGTCAATGATGACTATGTGCTCAATTAAACAAGTCCAACATGAATAAGCACTCAAATAAAAGCATAAGATACGATGTTGTCCAATTCTATCTAAAACTATACTCAATTTAAACAAATATCATCATAGACGGCAAGTCTTTCAATGTTATACTAGACACTAGTTTTAGTTTTTTTTTTAGATTAAAATAGTTATACAAACCCGATAAGTAGTTGAAAAGTAAGTAACAAAGATCCTAGTTCTTCAAATACTTACCCCCACCCCTAAACAAAAAGATTGCACCGTCCCCAACGTAAAAATAAACATAAACAAAATAAAGTAGTAAAGGATCGGATAAACTCCCGGGGGTAGATGAGGATTAGTTGAAAGATCATGTTAGTCCGACTAGTAGACGTCATGATAATCGCTATTTTTCCTTATTGCTAGATTTTAATTTCAGTTCCAAGAATTTAAAATAAATATTAGTGATAGCCTATAAGGTTTAAATATTTGAAATGAATTCACACCAAGAAAAATTTTAATCTTATAACTTTTAGAAAATAATATCTAACAAAGTGTAAATCCCTACAAAAATCCTATAGCTAGGAAAAGATAAGGGCATGTTCTCTTTACAATTTTCAAGTTGTTTTCTGTTTTCGATTTTTCAAAATAGTGAAAACGCGTTGTCTTTCCCATTTTCGAAAACGCATTTTTGAAAATAAGTTAAATATTTACGAAAAAAACCAAAACAATAAATTTGTGGTTTTTGGTGTTTTCAGTTATAATCAAGTCAAAATTTTCAAAAAGCGTTTTGAGTGTTTTTTAAACAATTTTTCAAAATATCAAAAAGAACACATTTTCAACAATCTCGAAATGGACACTCAAAACACATAACCCAAAATGAATTCAAAATTGAAACACAAAGAGAATAGCCCCTAAGTTTTTTAAATCCGTTTGGAGATTGAAATCTAGGCGCAACCTTAAGAATGCATATTATATCAATGTAACCTCAATATTATCTTAGGATGTTATGGATTAGCCTAAGTAAATTGAACTCAATAAGTTAACATGCATAAGTTACTAATGCAAGTCTTAAAACACTACCTAAAATGTGTTCAAAACAAACTACCAAAAAACATGAGTTCCTAAATATGACCCTAAAATATTAATGCAATCTCTAAAAATCTACTTGTAATGCAATACTTAATCAAAATAAGAGGTAAGTGATGGAAAAATGGATTGCCTCCCATTAAGCACTTAATTTAAAGTCTAGAGCTCGACTTTTTCACTAGTGTTTCATGACATTTTGAATATGACTTTGGAGGTCCTGTTTAACTTGCTTGATTTGACTTTGTTCTCTATTGTAACTTTCTTCCAAATTTTAATCTTGTCATTCTCCATGTAATATGATTTTCCCTCATCATCCGTTTGGAACTCAACAATGTATACATCAATCTCCTCATAAGGTTTAATCACAAGCTCCATTTTTTAGTAAACGATGAAATTGAGAATTTCCTTTTCTTTGAATGCTACAAGTTATTTTTCGCTCGTTATGACTAATTTCTCTATCTTTTCATGTTCCACTTTTTTTAATTGAAGTTTTTTCAAGTTCAATGTTCATGTTCAAAACTTTTGACAAAGAAACAAAGATATCTTCATGGAGAGTCTTCTCCTCTTGTTGTATTTGTAAGAAGTCTGGTTGACGTGATTTCCTTAGTTGATGCCAATAAATAATCGGTGGNTCAATGTTCATGTTCAAAACTTTTGACAAAGAAACAAAGATATCTTCATGGAGAGTCTTCTCCTCTTGTTGTATTTGTAAGAAGTCTCGTCGACGTGATTTCCTTAGTTGATGCCAATAAATAATCGGTGGAAGAAATAATTCCATAGGTAAATCACCCACATCAAATTGTGGTGAGAGAAATAATGCAACGGATAAGTCACCCATGATAGTTTTATTAAGTTCACATTCTACTTTTATATTTCGTATCTATTGTCCTATGATGAAGTCTCCCACAATCATATCTCCCTCATCAATTTCTTGAATTGTCAATTGTTTTTGCCTTATAATAAAGTCACATACGAGCATTTTGTTGAAATCAACCATAGTCATCTTTTATTCTGGCTATTTTTGTTCTTCTATATATCCTGAAAAAGAGAGAGAAGAAAAAAACAAAATGGAATGAAAATAATAATATAAGAATACAGGTAGAAGTCTGAATTAGTGCCAAGGTAATTAAAATCAAACTAAAACTCAATCACAGGCTGACGCCAAAAATCTGTTCATGAAAATATATTTCGAATTAAATTCACTACAAGGGTACGGTTCATTTTGTTCATTATTTCACCTTAACTCAGGTTTATAACAGGAACAGAGATTGATTTAGTACAATTTTAATTATCGCGACTTTAACCGAAACAAAAAATAATGTGATGTGTTTGTTTGTGACAAACTTATAATTAAAATAATCAACTTATGCAATTAAGAGTAAATTAACTAAACGTAAATTATTCTAAATGCAACTTAATGTGTTTAATAAATGACAAACGCACTAAGATTCTGAATTCTCATGCAATAATCATTTTTAGCCTTAACTCTATACTTTGACAACACGATTGATTTTTGATGAATAAATGTTCCTATTTTATTTAACAATCTCTTTCGAGTAATCTTAAACCTACTTTCATATATAGCCCGACTAATATTTCTATGACGGATGCGAACATACAAGAGTGCATGAATATTTATGAATACTTAAAGATTCACGTAGAGCATGTCGGTATTTTTTATTCCCTATCGGATCATATGGCAATTTATATATGTCGAACCTATTTCCCTTCTTTCATATGTATAAAATAGGCCACAACTTTCATACAACTACCGTGCACAATAATTGTGGATAAAAAAAATCATATAAATCATTTAATATCCAAAAACGTGTTTTTAATGTCAAGTATGTAAAACTAAAATTAAAAATTCATATTACACAATTCATTGTTCTTTATCACAAATGAATTTAGCCTAACATATTATGAAGAAGAAACCAAAAGATATAAAGATTGTTCATTACCCGAAAATTCTTAAATTCAATCTTAAACTTCTTGGATTTGATTTTGATTTGTTTTTTTGCCTCCTTTTGCAATAAATTCTCCACACCCTAAATATTTTTTGAGAGTTAGTATTTATATCCATATAAAGAGTCACAAAAGATCTCCAAAAATCGTGCATATCATGACCCAAATGGAAGTTTCCTTATTGGAATTGAATTCTGAAGGAAGCAAAAAAAAAAAAAAATTCCTGACTTGGCCTGGGCGGGCACCTAGGCATATCAAACAGACCCTGTAATTGAAGTTTAGGTCGGGCCCAGTTATAAAAATTTCCTTTCAGCCATTCTCTTCATTTTCCTTCAATCATGGTCCTCCATATTAAATTATTTCGATTTTAGTACTTCAATTTTTACCGAAACACCTATTAGTCCCCAAATTTATATCTATTGGTCGATTGATCATTCTTTCTTTTTCAATGGCCCAGAAACGGGTCCAAAATCGAAATAAAATAAAATTAACTCAAGTTATATAAAATTTAATACTAAAACGGCACAAAATCTTAGTAATATGGTTCGAATAAGTGCACAAAAATGCATTTATCATTAGCCCCTCCATTCAGGGGCGTACGCAGAAATTGAAAGTGAGGGGGGCACAATCAAACTTGTAAAGAAGTTGAGAGATTTTACAATCGAAAATTTACGTCCAAAAAAACATACTCCATGTAATTTTACATCCGAAAATTTATGTGAGATATGACTTTTTCGGATGTAAAATTTCAAATTTTTTGATTTCATATTCCATATAAAATTTCCTAATAAAAGATGAAAATTATATTGAGAAATTTGTATCGCAAAAATAATAAATGTTAATGAAATAATTAAATTTGTTTTTAAAGTGCGAGTTAGATGTATTCCTTTAAAACTCACGTTTAACGTATTTTTAACTATTTTCGATATCTGTTTGGACTATTCGATATGGACATAATGTAGTTCTCGAAATAAGCTTTGAGGTGATATAAACAATTTATAAATTCGATTTGTGTACGATCGTCGGAGAA
>CAIGRP010070363.1:0-15242 GCA_903798385.1 Fraxinus cuspidata
TAACTTTCATAAAAATTAATTTATATGGAAGAATTCTTCAACTTTATTATTATTGTTGTTGTTTTGCGTTGACTTTTTTTATCTAGATGTTGATAGGTAGAAAAAAAGTAAGATATAGGACTAGGTAGTAGTTTAATTGCTGGTCCATTTTATTCATTAAATCAAGAATGTAAGTTAAGTACCCCAAATATTTTGTGCCTCTCATTTTGGCATTTTGTCGTTGCTTTTTAAAGGACTACAGAGTTTAACTCAAAAAAAAAAAAGTAAAGGTAAACTTTTGTTAGACTTTCGAGGGTTTAAATTTTTTTGAGGCTCTTTATATCTTGAGACTCAATGCAATGACCTAGTTTTCGTTGGGCCAAGACCAGTAAGTATTGACATTAATGATTATCTAGTTTTTAAACGCTGAACATTACTTCGACAAAGATAATGGTTTGAGGATCGAAGTATTGAATGTTAAATGGTAAAGAGGAAATTGCACCAATGTCACTTTTTAGCTTTGCATTTTAAAAAATGACACTTTTTTATAATCGTTGCAAAAATATTACTTTTGGACTTTTTACCTCTGTAGACAATTTAAATCTCGCACATGTCTGTAATTAATGTTGATGTGATTAGATAAATAAATTGTGTAAAATAATAGACAAACATCCCATTATACCCACCTAAACCATCCTCCCCACTTTCTAAACTTAACCCAAAAACAATATACAAACTAATTCCAAATTATTGAAAAAAAACCTCTCATGCCCTCCAAGAGAATTTGTGAGAGAAATCCCACTTTCGATAATGTTTGTTTACTGGAAAAATGCAGAATATAAGAAATAAATAAATAAATTCAATATTTAAGAATTCATTTTCAAATTTCAGGATTTTTAGAGATATTTGGACAGATTGAAAAAAAATATGTTATTTGCCCTTTTTTCTTTTCTTTAGGTGTCTGAGAAAATTCAGAATTTTGTTTCTGGAATTGGTTTTCAAGATTATTTCGATCATGTATTTGTGTTTAACACGAATAGAAGATTGTTAGAAGAAAACACGAAGTGAAGCCGCCAACTATTTTTTTGGTCCGTCGATCCATTTTTCGCTCCCCATGTGAAATTTATTTTTGTTTATTTTTCGATTTTGTGAGTGTGAAGTGTAATGTAATATAAAATACATTTTTATGTTAATGTAAAAATACCATTTCAATGAGTGTGAAGTGGGTTTATTTTTCGGCAGAGAGTTTATTTTTCGTGAGTGTGAAGTGAGATTATTTTTTTTTTGCCGTCGTTTTATGTTAGTGTAAACTGTTTAATTTTGTTGCAGTCCAAGTTGGGGTCCTTATTAGGGAGAGATTCATTATTCTAGAAATTCGAGCTTAAGGTTTGTTAGTAGTCTTTCAATATTCTTGAATTTATATTAGTTTGCATGCTAAAATTGTAGCTTCATAACAGTTCAAAGACTTAGATGTTGATGTTGAATATTTAAATCGAACATTGCTCAAATTCACACATTGAGGATATTAATTTGTTCACGAATTTCAATTGTTGATTTCATGGGATTGCCAATAACGCATTTGCATTTACATTTATCAAGTAAAATCAATGTGAATGTGAAATGTAAATGTAAACTTCAATTTCGACAATTATGAATTATTTGTCGAGATAATCTATTGTTCTAGATAGCTGACTCACTTATGTCGACAGTTGATTTTGTAAGTCAAATTTTGTTTAGCTTCTCTTCTATGTATGATTTTAGGGCTAAAATGTATGACTTATCATCATCTAAACACCATTACTACTTCATGAAATGTAAATGTCACGGTTATGGAATCATTTGTTGAGAAAAACTGTCGTTCTCATTGAGTCACTTATCTCGACAGCTGGTTTTAGAAGCCAAAATTTATCCAGCAGTTGTGTATGTGTAATATGAATGAAATTTATGACGTATCATCATATGACCTTTGTTATTTCTTTAAGTTTTCGTTTTTCAGATGAATGTTGAATTTCTCCTACCAGAAGATGATTGTGTGCATGCGCTCATTTCGTAACGATTTAACATCAAAGGCCGCCTTGCACGATTTATCTTGATCAAAATTGCATTCTTTTGTCATTTTGATTCTAACCCTTTATTTTCTTATTTAGTGGGTTAGAATCAACTTCATTTTGATTCTAACCCTTTAAATAAGAAAATAATTGCATTCTTTTGTCATTTTGATTCTAACCCTTTATTTTTTCAAAAATCTACTATAAGTGGAGCGGCTCAACTCACTCTAGAGATTGGATGCTAGATTCTAAATAAGAAAACAAGCCCACCCCAATCAATCTAGCATCCCACGCTTATTGGAATCTTGGAGGACACAACAGTGGAGATATTGGAACTGCATATGATTTCCTCAAGCCAAGGGAAATTGGGAGCAGGATGAAGGAGCTTTCTGATGGATATGATATCAACTGTTATCGATAACGGGAGGCATTTATCGAAGGTGGCCCATGTGCAAGATAGAAAATCTGGTAGGAATTTGGAGCTGTGTAGTGATCAAGCTGGATTGCAATTTTATACCGGTAATATGTTGGATAATGTAGTAGGCAAAGGGGGATTTGTGTACATAAAATATGATGCATTTTGCTTCAAGGCTTTCCAGATTCAGTTAATCATCCTAATTTTTCGTCACAGATTGTTGATCCAGGAGAGGTTTACAAGCACATTATGGTTTACAAGATTACTATTTAGATTTTAGAGATTGAGATTTATTCAATAGTTTTTGGTTGAAAAGTACATTTTAGGGTATAATATTTTTGCTATTTCTATTGTTTTTAATTGACCCTTTTCATTGTTAAATAAAGTTAGTTCTTCATTTAATTTTTTTCCCTATTACTGTTGAGAAAACGTGTTTCCCACAATTAGCAATTTTTTTAAAACCAATCTTGATTGGCTCATGTTCCTTAACATGGATTATGCTTCTTTATGGAGGTTATGGACCGTTGGATCTTATCTACGGCTGAGATTAAGTCATACAATTATGACTCTTATGTTGGAGCCTATTCTCGATAGTTCTATTATGTCTTCCGCGTTTCTCTCTTCTGGATGATTCTTTTCCCTCTAAGCTCTTGAGTTTTCTTCTTGTTTTAATCTGTAAAACTTAGAGGTTCTAGCCAACATTTGTGGAACCCTGTGTGGTTCATCTTGCTACAGTAGTTTGGGCCTGAAATAGGGGCTAATCTTGGTTCTGTAGTTGTTTGTGTGATCTGTGAGTTCTTTGGTTAGTATTACTGATTTAGGAGATCCTTTGTGGATCGATGACTGAATCTGGGTCTGATTGAGTCTTTATCATCTATACTCTCCCTTGGAAAGCTTTTTTGTGTGCTTAGTGTTTGGGCTAATCATGAGCCCCCCAAATTAGGCGTAAGCTGAACTAGGTGAACAATCAACTGTGTTATTTATATTTCTGCACTGTCTTGTGTGTTTATTCTCATCATTTTATCATTCAAAGGGTTAAAATACCCAACAACTGGTATCAGAGCCAGACGGGCTCTTAGGGTTCAAGTTTTTTTTTGAAAAACGGAAATTTCTTTGAAGTAAAAAATATTAGAAATTTGTCCATTTTATCACCAGAACGTACTAACGTGTTTCTTGGTATAGAAGGAGAGTTAGCCTAACATTGAATACTGGGTGATAACTCTGGTGATTGAAGGAGAGTCCTGGTTGGCCTCGGGCAGTTCATAAGTGTCGTACTCTCAATGTTTTAAAAACAGTTTTATGGTGAGAAAGTTTTAATACCGCCTGTATAGTAATTTCTTGCAATTCTTGATGATTGATATATGCATGTAATACGTCCATGTTTGAACTCAGTGATTAAATTTGCATATGAACATGGTTTAGAGATATTCAGTATTAGTTGATCTCTTTATTGATATTAATCTGATTATGTGCATATAAATTTCATTTGATCTGCATAAAGTATTATTGTTTCTTGTTCTTAATTTTGGTGAATTGTATTTGTTTGCTTTAATTTCTTCAAAAGGTTTTTTCAAAACCTTTTCTATTAAATAGTTGATCTTGAATTCGAGATCATACTATGTCCACGAGTACGAGCCACCCTTTTACAGAATCTGTTATGGGTTCGAAGGTCGAATTGTCACAATTTGATGGAAAGGGGGACTACTCAATTTGGAAACAGAAAATGAGAGTCATTTTGGTTTAACAAAGGGTTGCAAAGGCCCTTGATGATCATGTTACTTTTTCTGATGAACTTAAAGTTAACCAAATGAAATTGCTGATATGAATGAAATTGCTTACAGTTCTATAATCTTGCATTTGTCTGATAATATTGTGAGGCAAGTTGAGGGAGCTAAAATTGCTAGAGAATTATGGACCGCCCTTAATAATATGTTTTTAACCAAGACTCTGCCAAATAAAATTTATCTTCTGGAAAAACTGTTTAGTTTTAGAATGGACCCTGGGAAAGACTTGGAAGTGAATTTAAGTGGCTTTAGTATAATAGTTAAAATTCTTGCTCATAATGATAGAAGTTTGCAGATGAAGATCTTGCTCTGTGTTTATTGAATTCCTTACCTGACTCTTATAAAGACATAAGGAATGTTATAAAATACTCTAGAGATAAATTGACACAAGACATAGTCACTAATGCTATAAGGTCTAGAGAGTTAGAATTCAGAAAGGAAAACAAGACTATTCATAGAGAAGAAAATCTATTTGTTAGAGGGAGGATTGAGAAAAGAGAAAATAATTTTCATTACAAGAAAGGAAAAAAACAAATCCAAAGGAAGATCAAAATCTAGAGATAAAAGTAATAAGAAGTGTTACAATTGTGGAAAATTGGGACACTTCAAGAGAAGTTATTTTAAGCTGAAAAGAAAACAAAAGGAACAAAATAATGGTGAGTTAAATAACAACACCATTGAATTTAAAATTGACAACCTGCATGTCATGACTGTGACTAATGAAGAGATTAATAGGGAATGGATTTTAAACTCTAGATGTACCTTCCATATGTGTCATATTAAATCCTAGTTTTATAACTATAAAGATATAGAACCTAGGAAGGTGTATATAGGGGACAATAACTCTCTGACTGTTGTTGGAATTGGTGATATTGCCATAAAAATGTTGGATGGCTCTATCAGGCCAATTTTGAATGTAAGATATGTTCGTAATCTAAAAAGAAACCTCATTTTCATAGGTATTCTTGAAGATGAGGAACATACCTTCAAATCTGATAACAAAGTCTTGAAGATTATAAAAAGTTCTCTTATTGTGATGAAGGGACCTAAAAGGAATGTATTGTATAATCTTGAAGGTAATACAATCACAAGTCCTGATTCTAATCTTCTCACTGTTACTGAAAATAAAACTGAACCGTGGCATAAAAGGATGTGATATGTAGGGAATAAAGGGCTAAAATCTTTTAGTTACCAAAAGTTACTTGGGAAAGATTTAACTGAGACCTTGGATTTCTGTGAAACATGTGTTCTAGGCAAGTCTCATAGAGTGAGTTTTGAGGCTGGAACACATAATACCAAGAGACCTTTAGAATATGTCCATGCTGATTTATGGGGACCAGAAAGTCATCTTACCTTTGGTGGCAACATATATTTTTTATCTATTGTTGATGACTATTCTAGAAAGGTTTGAGTGTTCTCTTTAAAGAATAAATCAGAGACTTTTCAAAAGTTCAGGTTATGGTTAAAGATGGTTGAAAATCAATTAGACAGTAGGCTGAAAACCTTGAGAACAGACAATGGCCTTGAGTTCTGTAATACTGAATTTGATAATTTCTCCAAACAAAAGGGAATTATGAGACATAGGACTGTTAAATATACACCCCAACAAAATGGGGGTAGCTGAAAGAATAAACAGAACTTTAATGAATAAGGTAAGATGTATGCTTATCAGTTCAGGACTTGCTAAAGGGTTCTGGGTTGAAGCACTAAGTACAGCTGCTTATCTTATCAACAGATCCCCTTCAAGTTCTGTTGGCTTTAAAACTCCTCAGGAATTATAGACTGGAAAACCTCCAGATCCGTCCTTCATCAGGGTATTTGGATGTGCTGCTTATGCACATCACATTGAAGGGAAACTAGATCCTAGAGCCACCAAATGTGTCATGCTAGGATATCCTGAGGTGTTGAATGTTATAGGTTGTAGGTGTTAGGGGTACAAGACATTAAAATAATCAACAACAGAAATGTTAAGTTCAATGAGCTTGAAATGCCTTGCTTAAAACCCAAATCTGATGCTTCACATGAATCTGGAAATAACAAGGTTCATAATGAGGTGAATTTGGTAAAATTGAGAATTTCTCAATCTGAAAATAATGAAACCAATAATCCTACACCTAATGAAAATGAATAGCAACCTGATGAAGGTGAAGTTGAAGAACTTCAACCTCAACTTGAACTTGAATCTCAAGATCAGGTTGAACCAACTTTGGACACTTCTATTTAAGATTACCAACTAGTCAGAGATAGGGAAAGAAGGCAGGTGAAGCCTAACCCTAGTTATGAATCACAGAATTTTACTGATTTTGCCTTAATTTCTGGTGAGGCAATAGATCTTAATGAACCTGCCTCTTATGAAAAAGCTGTAAGGGGGGCAAAATCTGGTAACTGGGAAAGGGCAATGAAAGAAGAAATGCAGTCTTTAATTGAAAATAAGACTTGGAAACTAGTTGTGAAACCTAAGAATCATAGAATTGTCCAATGTAAGTGGATCTACAAGTTAAAGGAAGGCAATAACTCGACTGATCCATTAAGGTACAAGGCTAGACTTGTTGCCAAGTGATTTCCTCAAAGAGAGGGAATAGATTACAATGAAATATTTTCTCATGTGATAAAATATGAGACCATTAAGCTGATTCTTGCTCTGGTCACTCACTTTGACTGGGAACCTCAACAATCAGACGTTAAGATAGCCTTCCTACATGGTGACTTGGAAGAAGAGATTTACATGGCTCAACTTCAAGGATTTGAGGTGAAGGGAAAAATTGACTATTTGTGTAAATTGTAAAAAATCCTTGTATGGACTTAAACAAAAAGTCCTAGACAGTGGTACAAACGATTTGATTCATATGTTATCAGAATTGGTTTTAAAAGAAATGATTATGATGCTTGCTTGTATTATAACAATGTTGCAATTGGTCAGAATGTGTACCTATTGTTATATGTTGATGATATGTTTATTGCTAACACAAGCAAGACTGAAATCATAAGACTGAAAAACCTTTTAAAATCTGAAGTTGATATGAAAGATTTAGGGAATGCCAAAAAGATCTTAGGCATGATTATTAAGAGGAGTAGGACTGAGGGAAAGTTGACTCCCACACAAGAATCCTACTTAAATAAGGTTGTAACTAAATTTGGCATGAAAGACTCTAAACCTGTTAATGTTCCTCTTGCTGCTCATATGAATCTGTCCATAATACAGTCACCTAAAACTGAAGAGGAAAATGAAACAAATGGAAAACATCACATATGCTAATGTCATAGGATCTGTTATGTTTTCCATGATTACTACAAGACCAGACTTAGCTTATGCAATTAGCTTCCTTAGTAGATTTATGTCCAAACCTGGTAAACCACATTGGGCAGGTTTGAAGTGGTTGTTGGGGTATATGAATGGGACATTAAACCTTAGTTTGGTGTATAAAAAGGGATCAAATCACTTGATACTTAAGGGATATGTAGATGCAGATTTTGCTAGTAACAAAGACCATAGAAAATCTACTACATCTTACTTTTTTACATTTGATGATAATTGCATAACNGGATATGTAGATGCAGATTTTGCTAGTAACAAAGACCATAGAAAATCTACTACATCTTACTTTTTTACATTTGATGATAATTGCATAACTTGAAAATCACAATGGCAACTTATAGTTTACTTTAGTACTGAAATTAAGTATGTTGCTATAACTGAGTCTGTTAAAGAGAGCATTTGGTTAAGAAGAATTTTAAGTGAGATAAAATTCCTGCATGATACTCGTACAATATTTACTGATAGTCATAGTGCTTTATTATTTAGCAAAAATCCTGTCTATCATGAAAGGTCAAAACATATTGAGGTGAAGTTTCATTTTATTAGAGAAAAGATAGCTGTAGGTAAAGTTAACTTCACTAAAATTCATACAGACAAAAACCCTCTGATATAGGGACTAAAGTTGTACCCGTTGATAAGTTTAAAACTTGATTATTTTTATTGAATATTGATAAAGTGTAATTCTTTTGTAGGTATATGTGCGATGATGATGATTAGCTAACTAAGCACGCTTAAACAACCAGGGGGAGTGAGTTATGTGAGAAACAAGGTGAAGAATGTTGAGAAAACGTGTTTCCCACAATTAGCAACTTTTTTAAAACCAATCTTTGGATAGATGACCACATGGCAACCACGGATTGGCTCCTGCTCCTTCACATGGATTGTGCTTCTTTATGAGGGTTATGGACCGTTGTCTTATCTACGGCTGAGATTAAGTCATACTATTATGACTCTTGGGTTGGAGCCTATTCTCGAGAGTTCTATTATGTCTTCTGCGTTTCTCTCTTCTAGACGACTCTTTCTCCCTCTAAGCTCTTGAGTTTTCTTCTTGTTTTGATCTGTAAATCTTAGAGGTTCTAGCCAACATTTGTAGAACCCTGTGTGGTTCATCTTGCTACAGTAGTTTGGGCCTGAAATAGGGGCTAATTTTGGTTCTATAGTTGTTTGGTGATCTTTGAGTTCGTTGGTTAGCATTATTGATTTAGGAGATCCTTTGTGGATCGATGACTGAATCTGGGTTTGATTGAGTCTATCATTTATACTCTCCCTTGGAAAGCTTTTTTACGTGCTTAGTGTTTGGGCTAATCCTGAGCCAGCGTGAGCTGAACTGGGTGAACAATCGACCGTGTTCTTTATATTTCTGCACTGTCTTGTGTGTTTATTGTCATCATTTTATCATTCAAAGGGTTAAAATACCCAACAATTACAAATTTTGTTGTTCATTTATGTGAAAGGCTCTCTAATGAGACAAAAGTAAGGTTTAAATCAACCTGATTTTAATTTAAAGCATTATAACATGATGGATTACAAAATATTTGAATAAGATACATATAAAATAAAAATAATGTTATTTATCATTGTGATGATATATTGATGATGTGACAACATATATTCCCTCACATTTTTTTTCTCTCTTTCTCCTTTACATTCCTTTCATAAAAATTGAACTATGAAACCCCATCATTCAACATAGACCGTCATATCATCGATATTTCGTCATCATTAATAAAACAAAGGGTTGTGATCGGACAAGGTGAGCTAAGCCCAAAATCCGTCTCTATTCCTATTTATCCAGTCAATGTGTAGGACTTGTTGAATTATATAGTAATTCATTTTTTTCTGTACCAACAATTATACTTTTATTTCATTGCTCACCTTTTATATTACAGGCTTTTACTAGGTATTTTCCACACGTTAGGGTGTAATTATTAGGGTGAGCCTTTTTTAAATAGTGATAAAAGAGATTCGTAATGTCAGAAATATGTTGTAATTATTCTTATTTTTCGTTAGGTCCCAAATCTAATGGCCCATTTAATCTACAAATAAATTAAAATTCATAAATTATTACTTGTATTTAATTATTTTTTAGAATTAATTTATAGTTCTTCTGGCTCTCGTCTGTTCCTCAATTTCTTTGTTCTATTTCTATTAAATCGATTACCTGATTATATAAACTTTTCGATCACGACCCAATTTATCATAATCGTCCCGTAAAGAGCTTGTACCAAATAACCATCTATTTCAAACCTCAATTGCCAATATTATTATCAACCTATTTGTCGAACTTTAATACATAAAATAATTTAAAATCTTTTCTTTATTACGTGTCAAAATTTGAGTAACACGTTGGTGAAAAAACAAAGTCAACGTTTGCTGATAATAGTCAGCACTTTTTCTGCCATTTTTACGGGCCACAAACTAGCACTGTCCATACTGTAAACAAAGATGAGCACAGTAGAAAAAAAAATTGATAGTTTTATTTATTTTTAGAAAGTAAACTACGATTTGCTTTCTAAAAAAATTTGTGAGTGAGACAAGTAATTTCAAAAATTATTTTTGACAAAATAAGTAATTTTGCCTTCACTTCAGTTCCTAGTGTAGATAATGTTTGCTACAATTCATAGATATTCGTAAGTTAGGTATTCACTCAAGCAAGTTTTCCCTTATTTTATAGTACAGTCGAGCGTGCATTTTTGTTTTGTAAATGAAACACAGGCAGAAAGAGAAACAATTGCCAATAGGTGGTGGTTCGATTTTAATTTTAATTTAAAAAAATTTTAAACATGCTTTCGATTGTTTAAAAATAATTCACTTTATTGATACAACAAATTCAATAGATCTAGGTTTGAATTGAAATAGTTCTAGACAACTCGCATGTGAAATCATATTGAGAATCTACGATAGAAAACTACGGGTTAAATACTCCATTAGTTATCGAACTTCCAAAATGTGTAACATTAGACACCAAACTTAATTTAGCATAGATAATCGCCAAATTTATAATGTTGTTCCAGTTAAGCCTTAATTTGGAATATGCCCATGTTTGGCTAATGCTTATAAACTATTTATAATCAATCAAATTTATTTTTTTTTTAACACATTTTGTAAGACCTACAATTGCTACTCATTTATTCATTATTTATTTTTAATTTAAATATTTTATAAACACATCCGAGCTTTGTCCATAACTTGAGCTGGCAAACCTTAAACATGTGCCCCGCAATTTCATTTTAAGGAGAAATAGTTAAACTCTTTCCTCGAATAAATTTATTCTTTTTTGTTCTATTTCCCATAATTCTAAACTCTTTCAAATTTTCACCTCGTGAAACTTCATAGTATATTTTGAACTAATTTTTCCAACAACATGAAGGTCTCCAAAATTTTATTACAATAGCATGTTAGGCTGAGTAAATTTAGATTTACTTTTAAGCAAAGTAAGTATTGTTATCATAAAAATTATTTTTAAAAGTAAATTTGTTGAACTTCCTGAATGAAACAAGATGTAGCCAAAAGAGAAAAAATTCTTAACTGCTCAAAACAAGTTGATTTCTCAACTAAACAAAGCATTTAAAAACACTATTCAAAGAGGTCTAGCGAGGGAATTCCTAGAAACAAGAGGACAATTGCAAAAAGGGAAGGAATATAACAAGGAAAAACAGAAGCCAATTCTATTGCATTAGTAAACTTCTGATTAATGCTGCTTGAGTGGCGTCTGAGGTTTCCAACAATTCAGACAGCCGCTCACTTAAGCCATCCACCTCTCTATGTAAGCTTCTAATGTAGTTGCATGTTTCCTGCAAGATTTTTGCTGCTGACATCTGCATGTTGGGAAATTAATGTTATACTTTCTTAAATACGTACATACGTTTGAGATAACTTTGATGGTACGTTTGCTAAAGGTGGAGTTACAACACATTAATAAGAAAGAAAAGAACAAAAATCTTGTTCGTTGTATTATTTTTACGATTTAATACTACGTACTATATATACACTAACGGCACAATGATAGTAAAGTCTTATATATTATGCCAAGGAAAATAAAATATATATTTAGCCATTTTATTGATATCATCATATATTTATAGTTCCAAGGTCATCTTTGGAACCCAAAAAGTTCCAATCTTGGGGTGTTCTGCGGGTCATTAAGAATTAGAATATTTCCCTAGTGTTAGAAGTATATATTCACTTGATTTATTGTATAAATAGACAGTTCTCTATGATTAATTACTCCACCGTAATCAGATTGAGTAGTACAAGACATTTACACAACAATTGTTATCAGTCATTCATTTTAAATTCGATAATATTTCACATGAAAATTGACACTTTATTATGAAAATTAATGGTATTAATCCTGGTTTGGGGTTTTCGTTCTACACAAAGTTGGAGCGTATAGACTAACATGATATGTTTGTTTCTAGGAAGTAAATTGGAACTTACTTTCTCGAAAAGTTTTGTTAGTTAAAAAAGTTTTAACTTTGGAAATCACATTAGGTAAAATAAGTAACTTAAAAGTAAATTTAATTTAATCTTAAGTACAGACAAACATGGTGAAGTGAGATCATGGATAAACACAGATGAGAAATTAAAAGTACCTTGTCTGAGCGACTAGTTTGTATCTCGGGAAGAAGCTGCTGCAACTTAGAGACAAGCTCGTTGATTTGATCTTCGCTGATTCTTGAAGATCCTGATTGCCTTGATCTTGATCTTCGGCTAGACATTTTTTTGTGTTATTATGACAATGAAATGCAATTCTTGAGGTGGAGATCAAGAAATTAATATTGTAATGAGACACAGTACTAGGTTTAGCACAAGAACAAGAACACAAGAAAGTGTTTTTAGAGTAAAATAAGAAGCTAGGTGCATGAGAGAATGCAGAGGGTGGGCTGTGTTTATATAGGAATTCGGAGAGAGCGAGTCTACTCACTTAGGTTTTCACAATTTTTATTTAGTTTTATCTCAAGTGGGCTCTTAATAGTAATACTGCTGTCTCTTTACACACACACAGGGAAAGGAAGGAGAAAGAGGAGTTGCCAATAAACAAAGAGTCGTCTCTGCGTGTTTGTCAGACTCTCTACACAAACTTCATTGTATCTTAATGCTTACGGATTGAAATCCCAATATCGAACGTATAAGGATTTGGATACTCTTCTATATCAGAGTTTAAAAATCTTAAAATGAGGATTCCAATTCCAGTAATGGAGTTTACAGAGCGTATAAGGGCTTAGAATACTCTAAAAGTGTTAATTTTTTGAGATAAAAGCTCAAGACTCGTACTGTAATGCTTGTTATAATTTTTGGAGAAAAAGAAGTGCAAAAGTTTATAAGGTGAAGGAAATATTGATAAATATACATGGATTGATTAGTCAATCATGCAGCATGTGTTTTTTTCATATAGATATGTGTTTTCCTCATATATCTATCTTTTTTTTAGATATCAAACGTCACATCGACCTTGTTCTCGTGCAGAAAAAACATTTTTTTCTCAGTTGTAATATTTTTAAATTGGTGTCGTGAGGTCAGTGATGTGCAGTTGTGGTGGAACTGAAACCATGGCTTATCCTTTGATGCCGGACCATCTTCTCTGGCAGATCCAATCCCAGTTTAAGAATTGTGAGTATTTTCAAAAGACTTTCTATTTTAAAGACTCAACCTTTAAAATCATATTTTAAGAGACTTTTAAAATTAACTTTTTAATTTAGAGAGTGAGAGAGTCGAACTCACTCTTTATAATTAAATTCATTCAAAAATTTTCAATTTTCAACGTAGGAAAATAATAAAAATTCTAAAGAAAAGCTAATTAAAATAAAAGATAAAGAGAAATAATAAATATTTTTTAGAGTAATAAAATTAAGTGTTAAATATAAAGAGTTTGTTGATGTATTTCAACTCTTTAAATTTATAGATACTCTCCAAATAATAGAATATACTATTGAAAATAGATAATCTATTGAAGATGGTCTAATGGCTTAGTCCAATTACTTCTGTGTTTCTCTATATGGTTAATGCACCGTAAACTGTCAGATTTTTGGAATTTGTTGAGATTTATTTCAATACTTGTTTATTTAACCCGTGTTTGATTCCATGTAATTTACATTATTTTACAGTAATTTATTTCGCACACTCATTTTAATTCACGTATTCACACAATAAAATATTTTACACGTTATATTTTAACTACACATTCTTAAAAATTACTATTCAAAAAATATTTTTTTTTTATAAAATAAAGGCCATAAAAAAGTGGCTTATCAATAAAAAAAGCTGTAATTAGTAAGTTTGTTAGATAGCCGTGGACTGGACCATCTTATATTCAATTTTATAATGAACTCGAAAAATTCTCATCTTGATGACATTCTTGTAGCGCGCTTCATCTGCATACAAAATATGACACGCAAAGGTCTTGTATTAATGAATTTTTCGATTCGATTTCTTTACTAGAAAATATCATTAGACTTGTTTCAACAGGGTAAAAAGTTAAGGATATATTTATTACGTTAACTTAATAGAAAATATGACAAATTTTTTCATTAATTTATTTGTTCAGCTTAGGTTGTTAATTTGGTCCTGCCTTCTCCTCCAGGTAATTGTAATCAACGGAATTATGGAAGAAGGCTAAGGAATCCAATTGCGAACTTCCTCCTGTATCATAATTTCTAAATTTAGATTTTTTTCAGGCTAAGGCGGCCTACAAATATTAAAATATTTATGCGTGGAATCTATGTCGATTAATTTGTCTGAATTCTAAGTTGTCGTATTGACTCGTTTGTATGATTTATAAAGAATTTAGATTCTCCACAATGTGTTATTTATGAAATTAGGGTTGATTCCATAAATGGTTACTGAACTTTTCGTAAAGTTTCATGGGGTCAAGATTCATACCGAAATGCTTGTTATAACTTTTGGAGAAAATATAGTGCAAAACTTTATAGAGTGAAGGAAATTTTGATACATATAAATGGATTGATTGGTCAAATATTCATGCAGCATGTGTTTTTCCTCGTATAGATATCAAAAGTTACACCGACCTTGTTCTAGTGCAGAAAAATATATTTTTTTTCTCAGTTGTAATATTTTTAAATTGGTGTAGCGAGGTCAGTAATGTGCAGCTATAGTGGAACTGAAACCATGGCTTATCCTTTGACGTCGGACCATCTTCTTTGGCAGATCCAATCCCAGTTTAAGAATTTAAATAATGGCTTATTCTCATTACTCCTGTATTTCTATAGATGGTTAATGAATGATAAACTGTTAAATTTGGAAGTTGTTTGAAGATTTATCGAGTCTTCAAAACTTGTTTATTTATCAATAAAAACCGTAATTTGTAAGTGTGTTAGATAGTCGTGGATTTGACTGTCTTGTATCCAAATTATGAATTATGCTACATGTACAATCTTGATTGATAACGTTATACTGGATGGCATCACATTTGTCCATTTCAAAAGATGTTAAAAAATGCTTTTTTAAATCAATGATCTAGATTTTGACAACACCAAGATTGTCGACAATTATTGTCAACAAGAATTCTACAAATAGCTTAATTTCCAAATTAATAATGAACATACAAAAACGTTGTCTTGACGACATTCTTTAAGTGCGACACATAGGTCTTGTAACGAATTTTTCGATTGCTCTACTAAAAAATATCACTAAGCTCGGTTTCAATAGTGTAAACAATCAGCACATAACTCGCTTCCAGC
>CAIGRP010070370.1:1283-24183 GCA_903798385.1 Fraxinus cuspidata
GGGGGGGGGGGGGGGGGGGGGGGGGGGGGGGGGGGGGGGGGGGGGGGGGGGGGGGGGGGGGGGGGGGGGGGGGGGGGGGGGGGGGGGGGGGGGGGGTTAGGTGGGGGTGTTATCAACCTTTCCCTTCATAAGAGCTGGCTAAGACAAGTTGCAGATAGGAAAATGACATGACCATGAATCATGATTGACTCTAATTACTTTTTTATCTGGTCATTTTCTCTTGTTCTTGTTTTGGCTACCAAATTGCTGAGTGGTCTTTTAATTTGTGTACAATATGCTGCAATGGGATTATAGAAAACCTTGGATGGAGGTGGCATGGAGGTCTGGTTTATGGGGAGTGGAGTAGGTGTGGTCCATAGGCTTGTTTGGACCACAATATTACAGCAAATGACATGGACTTGTCTATATGTGGTCTCGCCCTTTTGGATGTTTGGATAAACCATAAGGTTGCATATAGTATACACAGAAAAGAGTTATACGAGATTGAAGTGTATAATAAATAAGATTTTAAATTATGTTTAATTTGAATACTATCGAGTATTATACTATTCAAGTATTTCAACTCACCACGGAATAGTGCACCTACAATCTTCATTAAAATTATTTTTCGAAAAGATCGAGGGCTGACTATCGAGACTTTAGACTATTCGGGCACATATTCATGTATGTTTATTAAGGATTAACCCTTCATTTTATTTCTGTGGTCTTTCTAAAAAAAAATATCAAGAAATATTGTTATATTTATTTGATAAGTCACTCGTCATTTCTGTGGTCTTTCTGAAAAAAAAAAAGATATCAAGAAATAGTGTTGTATTTATTTGATAAGTCACTCGTGTTTGGTATATATTATTAAATGTGCTAAAGTTTACACAATATTGTCCATTAATATCCCATTTTATCCACCAAGGTTTCTAATCAATAAGTTCTTGTGGCATTTGATTAAATGAAAAAATAATAATTAAATTGTTGGAACTGGGATATAAATTTGTACGACACATCATTCTATAAATTCCATATCAATAATTGGTTGTGCCTTTATCATTACACGCTTTATCACCCACGTTCACGAGTATGCCACTTTTTCTATAGAGTGGTCCTCTTCTCAATACGATTTATGACTTTCCAAAATTAATTCATAAAATCACTATCCAATTTTCCTTTTTTTAAAAAGAAAAATGTGTCGAAAAACTAAAAAGGCATATAGAAATTCAAAAGGACAATGCACAGAAATAAATAGTTAAATTAGGTTTACATTCTCGTCATTTTCTATGTTTTAAAATATTAAAATAAAGAATCTCTTAAAACTTATCAACAATATATGAATACAAACATGTCCGTCCATACCATGGGTGACCCCAAACTCCAAATTCTAATTCCAACATTATGTAGCTGTACAAAGTCGTGGCAATACCCTTTAGTATTTAATCTTATTGCCTCTCACCCGACAAAAAGGTCATACATTAAACTCACACGATCATGTCCCAGGATTAGGCAAAGCATGCGTGAAGTGGGTGTGGAGGAATTTTCACTTGAGATCACCCAACTTACAAATTTGTTTCGTGTTGATAACGCAACTTCAATTTCTTTCAATTTGATCTTCTAACTCATATTTTGGTATTCAATTTGACTTTTTGTCTATTATATATCATGCTCACAACTACCATGTGAGTGGCAAATCCAAGATTTCACCTGAGTTGGGACAAATCCATCTAAGCTAGAGCGAATATCCAATATATGAGGAAAAACATTTCACTGCTTCGTCATGGATTGTCGGGTGCTGGCTCCGCTACTAACCATGTCACCACTATCGTTTTCATTGGCCAGATCATAAATTCCATTGGACAAGTCATGAATTCTATTGGTTAGCTCGAGAATTCCACATGGTAAGTAATTAATTTTGTTGGCCATGTCATGAATTCATGAGTTTTGGTAAATTTTAAAGACATAATAGTTAAACTGAAATAAAAATGTAAAGTGAGTAATTGAATTTAAACAAAACAATAATTAGATTAAATCAAAATAAAGTTCAATTACCAATACAAAGCTAACGTGTAAGTTAAGTGACCTCTAGTAAAATTTTCCCGGTGGGGTGAAGTGGGGACTACTATAAATTGAACTCATGATTTGGAGATCAAAGTGTATTAATTAATTAATTTGTATTATGACCATAAAAGCTATATGCATGAGATATACTCACGTGCTAAGCTAATAAAATATGATATTATAATTAATTTCATTCAACTAATCCAACTTATTTGATTATAATTTAATAATATCACAATGCATTGGGAATGCCTCAAAGTCTACTTTAAGCAACCTTTTTATGATAAAATAATTATTCAAATTTAAAAGTGTTTGATTTAATTATTTTGTTTGGGGGAAACCATGATTGTGCGAGTCATTTACTCATTTTGACCTTTTGAATTTGAGATGGAACACTATTGTTAATTTTTTTCCATCCTAGACAAGATAATTGGATCAATTAGTGATTGTTAATGGGCAGCGATAAACCATTAAGAAAAATCATGACTCTTTAAATTTGACTGCTTCAAATGAGTCAATTTCAGTGTCAGTTGGAGACTTGATTCGAGATGTATATTTTGAAAGAGGGTCAAAACCTCACTCATGTGTATTAATTGAAATCATATCCACGAGAAAGTTAGGGAGACATGTGTAAACCATAAATTTGTTGAACAAACGCAACCTAGGTTCCAATCCATATCTTAATTTTAGAATTCGTTTTTTGACACTGGAGTATAACCTTTCTTCGAGCTGCTAATCCCCTAGCCTCACATCCGATGTTGTTCACTTTTCTCCGATATATAACTTCCCTAAACTTTCTTTGTAGATCTAATCATGAATCAATCGCAATGGAAAAGATAATTAAAAACAAAACTTAGGGCTGTTTGATAGGCCCCATTTTTTCCATGGAAAATGGAATTGAAATTCTATTTCCACTTTAGCTATGTTTGATAGCTAAAATTTCCATGAAAAATATTTTCCACCCAACCCCCCACGCGACTTCTTTTCCATGAATTCAATGAATTGGTTTTCCCACCAATTTGGTGGGAAAATGGTTTTCAGGTTTTTTTTTTTAATTTTTTTTAATTTTTTTTTTTTGGCAATGAAAACAAGTTTTATGGACAATTGTAAATTTTTTTCTTTTAATGGACAATATTCATGAAAAAAAGTCATGAATACTAAAAGATCCAAAATTTCAAAATTTTGTAAGTGGAAAATTATACCATTTAAACACAATTAATTGTCAATTCTCAGGAAAACAACTCTGACAATTCAATCCCTTATAATTCATTTTCTTTCCACCCAAATTTTACTCTTGCAATCAAATGGACCGTGCGATTGATATGACTTCTGTTTTTGTTTTCGTTTCATGAGTAATTTACATTAGGCCATCTTCCTTTAAATGACCTTCTAACAAGACAAATGACTTACATAAAGTTATTTAAACATATTCAAAAATACCTTTTAATCTCAAAAGTAACTTTAGATTTTTTTTATAAAATTCTTCCAATCAGACCCTTAATTAGTCATGGGATCATAGGGGAGGGAGGGAGGAGGGGCTTGCCCCCAAGTCTAACTTAGCTCCTATTTGATGACTATTATTTTGAGAAAACTTGAATTTTGAAAAGTGATTTTTTAAATAATTCTTGACTAAATAGTAGGAAAATTTTTTTGGTTACGCACAAAATAATTTATTGTGTAAATATTTTGTTGAAAATGAGTATTAAAATTAAAAAGTTTTGAAATAATAGTTATCAAACTGCAGCTTAATTTTGCAAAGGAATTTTTTTTTATGAAACTTCTTCTTTTTCTAATGGAATTTTTTTCTTTTTAATGTATTAGCTAAGTACAATTTTTTTGGTCCCCTGGCTCCGCCTTTCGATGCAAAATTCCATTTATAGCATATTAGTTTCGAAAATAACCCCTCATGACTTGGTATCATCACACTAGACACATAAAAACAGAAAGAAAACTCATTTTCACAACCACACAAATCCATCCCTGCCAAGTCACTTCCCAGTAGTTCCCACTTCCCTCGCACTTGAGCAAATGCAACTCTCCATTTCTCTGTCACAAATTATTTTAATATTTTTGTAATCCCATTTGAAGATAACGATAGAGGAGTCTGATATTACGGTTCAGTGCATTGCTTTCGGTGATTGACCGACGTTGAATCTCGTCCCTGTCTTACCTTAATCTTCTCAGTCATACGTTATCATTTCTGGGTTTTTTGTTCTTATTTATCATCTATCACACCCTCCAAGATTTTATTTTTCTCCATTTATATTTTCACTGTTTGGTCTCGAGGTGAATAAAGGAGGAAGGTTGCGTAGAAAATCTTTTAGACATTGTTGAAAAAGGATTTATTAGGAAGAATTTTATATACAAATATGGCAGTATGATTGTATGAGCCAACGTCTTATCATATTTTTTGATCTACAAACAAAAAAGATACCTTGCTCTATGCTCTACACAAACCCAAAAAAGTGTTCGTCACTCTTATTTTACTCCCAAAACTTTCCTGCTCGCGCTCTCTCCCTCCCTCCGTCCCTCCTCCCTCATATATCTATAATTTTTCTCTGGCATTTATGTTTTTTGTGTTTATGTATATAAATCAGCTGGCATTCTGCTACTTCATTATCTGAGTGGAAATTTTCAGATTCTGATGATTTTTGGAGGATATAAGAACAGATGAATAGTAAAGTTAGCTCAAGTATTAATTCTAAGAAAGCACCACTGCATCCTCAAAATGTAAGTGCATAATTATTCTTTGATTTTTTTCTCCTTTAAATTGTAATTATTGCTCACTAATCAAGAATCCCTTCAAGAATTTGTCCAATTTATACTTATTTTTCAAAAAATTAATATTTTTTCTTGATAATTGTAATTATGAATTGGTCTCTCTGAATCTTGGAAGGGGAAGAAGATGAAATTGCAGGGAAGCAAATTACAAACAACTGAGAAAGCCACAGCTAGAGAAACGAAATTGGCCTTACTACAAGATGTACTCAAATTCTCCCATAAACAGAGTATTTTTTTTTTTAAATATAAAAGTAAGCTTAACTTTCATTTTTTAATTTTTTTTATCTTTTTCTTGAATTGACAGGTTGATAAGCTGAAGAAGAAACTAAGGCATGAAGAAAATGTTCACAGAGCTTTGGAGAGGGCTTTCACTAGACCCTTAGGAGCTCTACCTCGTCTTCCTCCGTATCTCCCTCAATATGTAAGTATCCACATGTTTGGTATACTGAAGTGGATCGAGTATTGTGTACCAAGTATTTCCTATCTGTCTCTCTGCCATTACTACTACCACATTGGATTTGATTAGTTTTGGGTTGGGTTGGCATAGGCAAATGGACTAATGTCATAATTAGGACTTTTTGTTAAATGAATTGGAAATTTCCCAGATGAATTTCATTGTAATCAATCTTATGAACCTGTGATTGTGTGTGTGATGTTGTAGACTCTAGAACTTCTAGCTGAAGTAGCTGTTTTGGAAGAGGAGGTTGTTCGACTAGAGGAACAAGTTGTGAATTTTAGACAAGGTCTCTATAAGGAAGCTGTTTACATATCCTCCCGGACGAATTCAGAGGATTCAATCGGTTCACGCAATGATTCATTGATTACTAGTACAAGAAAAAGTCATTCAAGATCTTTATCCCAAATAGAAGTTAGTCCGAGTTCATCCTTGGCAATGCCTTCGCATTCTCTAGCTAGATGTGCTTCCAGTCGAAGGTTATTATCGTCTGATGGTGTTTCCAATGGCACGAGGAATTGCTTAGAGAGGCCAGCAAATGGAAAGCAAGCAATAAATAAAGCTAATAAATCTTTAGAAGATCGATTAGTAAACGAGAATAGATCTTGTTTGAATTCTGCCAAAAATAGAGCACTAGATGCCTCAGTGAAGAGACATCCTGTGAAGCCCGAATCAATAGTAAAAAGTGTAAATCCCCTGAAAATTCAGGTATTTTCTCATTGGCAATGTAGATTAAAATAGGTGAATACGTAAAGAAAGGAAAAAACTGATTTCGAGTATGATGATACAATTGCAGTGTAGAATTGTAGAACAGGCAAAGGAGAGTTCTTCTGGTTCTTCAGAGGACATAATGTTTGATGCTGAAAACGAGACAAACAAGATCTCGGAGGATACGTTGAAGTGCTTGATCAGCATCTTTGTAAGATTGAGCACATTGAAAGGGAAGACAATGGATTCAAAGTTGTTTTCCTCTCTAGTACCCGTAGAGTTTAGTGAAAATAGCGAGGAATCAGACTTTCGAGATCCATATTGTTTAACTTCCGAGTTCAAGAAGGACATTGGCCCTTACAAATATTTTTATTCAATTGAAGCTGGCTCAATTGATCTCAACCATAAAGCAAATGCATCATTTCTGATCCGTAGACTGAAGTGAGTAATTAAGTTTTTCAGTGCATGTTTGGAATACTATATGAACAAGATTTTAACTTCTTTGATTTGTTCCCTACTATCCAATCATCCATAGCGAACATTCCATCAGTTCTTATCTTTCTCATATTTGCTAGCAAAATGTTTACTTTTTCCTTGCAAACAATTCAGGATCCTGCTGGGAAAGTTAGCCTCTGTAAAGGTAGAGAGTCTAACCCACCAGCAGAAGCTTGCATTTTGGATAAATACCTACAATTCTTGCATGATGAATGTAAGTTGCCTCTTGAAGTCGAAGAACTTATTATTTTGCATGTTCTTAAATTTTTTCTTTGGAACATTTCTTTTAGTTTAATGCAAATACACGATCCTTCAAATGTCTGTGTTAAAATGTTTCAGGCATTTTTGGAGCATGGAATACCTGATAGTCCTAAAATGGTTGTAGAACTGATGCAAAAGGTAAGACTTAACATTATTCCAATTTGTAATTTTTTCCTTGGCTAACAATATGCCCTTTCGGTCAGTTTTGTAGGCTAGACTGGACAGTACAAGACAACATTAAATTAGAAAAAGAAACTATTGTACCGTCCAATACTGCGTACTGAATGTGTCTATCCTTTACTACCACAATTTTTTTAATGATATTCTTTTGATTCTTTTGTAAGATCGTAGATACTAAAGTCACTACACTATTCGATCTGTAGCAGCACGTTTCTGTCAAATCTAGCTTGTGAATTCCAGAGTTTTACGTAACTCAACTATGCTATCTGCAGGCCACAATTACTGTGGGGGGACATTTGCTAACTGCAATCATAATTGAGCACTTCATATTGAGACTACCATATCACTTAAAATATGTAAGTTGCCTTTTCTCCACTTTCAAGGTAATTATATTCCATAGAGATGGAAGCAGTTAAGTTCTTTTGGATTAATTTTTTTGTATTTATTCGAAAAGGAATCTATAAACTGCTGATACCCATTATCTTGTCTTAATAGACTTGCTTGAAATCTGGAAAAAATGACGAAATGAAGATTCGTAGCACGTTTGGTTTGGAGTGGTCTGAACCATTGATCACATTTGCACTCTCTTGTGGAAGTTGGTCCTCCCCATCTGTATGTTCAGTTTGTTGCTTCTTAATATAAATAAGATCAAATAATTTTGAATAGTTTCTTAAAAGTATTTGTTTTTTGTATCGGATTAATTTAACTAGCTCAAGTAATGGAAGAGTGCTTATTGTCCAAAAAGATGTCGCCCGTGTCACTAATTTCTTCACAAAAAGCAGAAGATTGAAGAATGAAGAAATCCAAAAGAAAGATAATAGTTTGAAAAGGGAAAATTAAAGCATTTGAAGGTAACTACCCGCTTAGTATAGTAATAAGACCTATCGGACTTGTGAAAAGTCTTTTTTTTTTTTTATTAAATTAAAAAACATGGGCTTTGCTGCATAAAGGGTGGGAGCCTTTTTAAATGAGCAAACACAAAAGCATGCTGTATAGAGAGTTAAAGAGGAGCATTCATTAAAAACTTCGAACTGAAATTTTAATGCATATTCTCGCATTCTCCTGCTACTTGTCATGTTGAATCTTTCTTCGTGCTTTATGACACTTCTGCCAAAAAATTCCAAATAACTTTCCGCACCCGTTTCTTGTTTTGAAGACTAGGAAGACAAATAACCCCTCATAAGATTATTTGTTCCGAACTCAAATCATGAAGTTTATTATGGCTCGTAATAACCTATCTTTGGGGGCTACGATATTCTTCCACTTAATATGATAATTTTCTTGAATTAAGGTGAGAGTGTACACAGCACCTTGCATTGAGACTGAGTTGGAAGCAGCCAAAATAGATTACTTACGAGCAGCAGTTGGCATTTCATCGACTAACAAGTTAATGATACCAAAATTATTAGATTGGTATCTTCTAGACTTTGCGAAGGATTTGGATGCATTGCTAGATTGGGTATGCCTACAGCTACCAGACGAAGTCAGGAACAAAGCAGTTAAATGCCTTGAAAGAAAAGGAAGCGAGTCTCTCTCAAATTTAGTACAAGTGGTTCCTTATAATTTCAATTTCAGGTATCTTTTACACCGGTGAGAATTTCATTACCTTCTCGAAACATTGAATGCATGTTTGGCGGATAGTATTATCTTGTTCATTGTATTGTCGGGTCGTCTCTAATTCTGTGTACTAAACATCCAAGGATTCTTTGCGTTTCTTGGAGCTTTTGAGATGCAGGTGTATAAGAAAGAATACAACTTGTAATAATCTTAAGATTTTACTGTTAGGGACAGGATTATATGTTTTAGTGTGGTGATCAGTCCATTAAGATTTTTTTTTTTTTTTAAATGAAATACATTATAATGGTGATTTCTTCCATTCAATCAATTCATTATGATTCTTGAGTCTATTATGAAATTTTTTAATTCATTTATTTTTATCAAGTAATTTTGGTGCATATTGTGGTTAAATCACATCCTTTAAAAGTTTAAATTATTGAAGACTTAAAAGAATAAATTATTTCAATTAACTTCTCCATTATTTCAAAGTTTAAAGAAAGTATATTTTCTAGACCACCTTTTTAGATCAAAACAAAATAATTTACGAATATAGTAATTTGGTATCTCCTATCGTTTTGATGGTGAGATTTATTGAGAAACTAAAATATCTTTTAAAATGTTACTCGCAAAATAATTAAATTAGGTGATGAGCAATAAAATAACTAATCAACAAAATATTTAATTATTTCCAATACTAGGAGGAGTTTTTTTTTTTTTTCCTTACCATACTATACTAAATCTTGTGTTTGAGAGGTGCTCCAAGTCTAATTGAACTTTTGAGCTTGTTTTAGAACAAAGTTATATATGAATTTCGTTGATTGAACCGAAAATAATATGCTAGTAGTAAATAGCATAAAAAACCGTTCAATGTTCCATTTTAGTGCTGTTTCTGTCAACTCTTTTAGAAATAGACACTAATTGCATGCTTAATAATTATATGAAATTGTTTTTACCCTATCAAACATTTTCTAATTAGTGTACTTCAAGGTGGGCAAGAGTCTAGTTGGTGAAATCTCAAATCGACTCGAGTCATTACGGATCAATTTGGCCGGTTTAAAGGGTAAAATACCCTTGGAATCAATATAGACAAATATATGAACAAATACCAAATTGAGATGACCGGTTCAAGTCGGACCCAATTTCGGGGTTTGAAGGGTAAAATGCCCGACCCTAATTGTACTGAACTTACCATTAAAAGAGAGTTGCCCTAGTCAGTGGCGGAGCTACATAGAGGCCAATGCTGGCATCGGCCCGCACTGGAATTTCCACTTTGTCCCCAGAAACTTCGCTGTGCTTACACTGGACCAAGAAGAGAAGAAGAAAAGGGGAATAAGCAAACTCCATAGCCGTTGGTCGCAGTGAAGAGCAAGGATGAATTGATGGGGAAGATGAGTTTTTGTTGGGCCATTTTAAAAAAAAAAAAAAATTGTGGACCTTTTGCTAAATTGGGTTTTTTTTTTACAATAGCCCTACTGATGTTAAAAGCTCTCCCCTTAAGTGTACCAAATCGACAGCAACCCTATCTCTGATTCTAAGCTGCAGGAGCCCCGATTCGACGACGCCACTGCTTGACCTCAGATTGCGATGTTGGCTCTAACGTTTGCTCAATTGAAAGTCTCGATTTCGAGTACGAATTGAATTTTGCTTCTATTTCTAATTTTTTGTCATAGTTTTGCTTGTGGTTATTTGAAATTCTTGATTTAGACTTTGTTTTGGAACTCTATATTTGATATACATTTGTTTTTTTGTATGGTGTCGTATTTATGTATATATTTGTTATAGATTGTCTTCTATGCTGGATAACTCACCTTCTTGTGAATATTTGTTAAAGATTGACTCCGCATTGATCAAGTGAAGCTCTTTTCTTTCATGTACTGATTTTGACCAAAAAAATCACCATGGCTTATACTTAGCCCCTGTTTGGTCCGAATTAAAATTTAATTTTAATCGAAGTCAAAGTCAACCAATCATATCTTTCATGATCCCACAACTTTTCAAAACACATTTCAAAAACTTCTTTTAAAATCTACTAAAAATCTAATTTTAATCATCACCAAATACCCTCTTGAAATTGTGCTCGCATTAGAAAAAAAATCCCTGGCTCTGCCCGTCCCTAGTAGAGTTGAAACTAAGACTTTTTTAAGAGTTGGGTACTTGCCGGATTGAGCTGCCCCTTTATAATGTTGTCTACTCTAGGATTCGAATAGAACTCAGATTTTACAATGTGCAAACTCTGAGCTTAACAATAATATCCGTAATACCTTACCACAATCGTATTTTGAAATGAAATATGCTTCTTCTTTTTTAGTGGAGAGTACACAAAAAAAGCTCAAAAGTTATACATTATTGACAGTCATACTCCTTATTACCATGGTGTCGGTGTATAATTCACTATTTGATGGAAATTTTATAAATTTATTATTATAACCTAAGAGCATTTTCAACAGAGCACCTCACGTTTAAAGAGTCTCTTAAAAATACTTTAAATTTGAGAAATCTATAGCCTGGTTAACATAAAGATATCCAAAAATATCCTTGACATGTAAGAATATGCTTTGAATATACAATTCCATATTTTTCAAGTCATTGTCAAATTAGTTGCTAAATCGGATTTTTATTCCTCTGTTCTCTAGTGTCAATCCCGAGGTCAACCTTTTCCCAATGTCGGTTATGTAATTTCAGGGCCTAAGGCGAATTCCCCAATTAGCTCCAAAATTGTAGTATGCAGCAAAATCTATAAGTGTATTTATGGAGTCAATAGTTAACTCGTTAATTATTAACTTAACAATAAAATAACAAAGAAAATGTATTATACAAAAGACTTATATTATAATCAAATGACAAAGTCGACAATGTTCCAAACGATTAGTTAAATACTATTCGTCTTGCGCTTTTAGAGGTAAAAACATTAATCAAATTTGAATAATTTACATGTTTAACCGTTTATTTCCCAATTGATAATATAGTCAATCCATTCAATCTTTCTTATGATTAATCGGAGATAAGGTATGATTAACAAAATTTTGTAAGTAACTAGTCAGAGTTAAACGTGTATTGTACGTTATTTTGAAATTTTTTAAGTACTCTAAAATTTGTTGGAAGAATTTGATGAGTTTCAAACAAACTAAAGAAAATAAAATTTAGGATATAAATTAAAGAGAAGAAAATTATACTCTAAAAACTCAACTTCTATGATTTAAATTTTTTTGTGATGATAGAAATACTACAAATGAGCATCATTTTTATATTACATTTGGTACATTATAATTAATTGATAATGCATAATTTTGAACGCATTAAAATTCCTAGATACATGAATAGAAATATATTCATTTATAATAACTCTAAATTTATGTACATCAAGATTCATTGAGTCTAGATTAACGTGAATGTTAATTAATAATAAAAAATTCATACATGACAATAATTTTGTAGTACTTATTACATAATGAAAAATAAGGTATTATTTAAATTGTAGTAGAGTTAAAATCGTCCAAAAAATGATTATCGCTTGATGTAATATTTAATATATTATAAATTGTAGATATAAGTATTTGGAATGTCTTCAAATATTGTAGTAGTTCAATTACTCTCGTTACTTCACTTGGTATATAGCACCATAAGACATGTAACTTAGAACATATAGCATCTCTATTAATATCCGAACGTCTATTATGTTCCAAATATTTCTCAAGATTCATACAAAGTTTCAACAAATTGAAAAAAGTTGCATGCTTTTAACCTCTCCAAATTTAACAGAAATTCAAATATCTTTTTATATTGTATAAAATGTTCAAATCGAATCTTAGAGAAAATAGAGCTTGATTAATTACAAAATGAAGTATTCAAATCTAAAAGATTATTCAACTGATTGATTTATCTCGTCACTACTATTATCAAATTGTTTCTTTCTTCAAATTATACGTTTTTTCTCAGAGTACAACTTCATTTCCATTTTACTCGCCTTTTTGTCAGAACATCCATGACAATAGCAAATTCAATTTTCTATAATTTTCGAGAAATGAAAAAATTCCTTGTAAGTGGTCGATAGCAACATCAATATCCATGTTTTCGATTTGAAAAAAAGTTATTCATAATATTGACTACATGTAACAACATGTACCAGATTATCATATCAAGAAAGAATTCAATATTCCGAAGTTCACATCTCGCTAAGGACTCGATTTCACTCTGTGTTTTAAGATCTTCATTAATTTCTATCAAATCAAGTAAAATGTCTCTTATTTTAAACAAATAAATAGAATACTACCTATGTGATGAACAAGTTGAGTAGAATTAAAAATCATTGCAACATGGGTTTGAGAAATCCTAAGCCGCTTGTCCCCTTTTGTTGCATTTGAAATGGGCCAATTTAGAAATGAAATTCCCACAATGAAAAAAATTATTGGGCCTTATTTATGAATGGGATGGAATGAGTTTAATTTATCAAATTTTTAATAAAACAATTTTAGTGGACCTAATTTATGGAAAAAAAAAAAGTGGAAGAATAAAAGAGCTAAAATTTGAGGTCCCTTTTAATGTTGGGTCTGAGGCATGCGCCTCACTCGCCTTTATGCAAACTTGCCCCTGCCTTTTCCAACAGTTCTATAAAACCGTATTGTCCCAAATGAAATATGCTTTTTAAATCAATTGCCATATCAATATATAAATGACAAATCAAACAAAATGCTAAAGAAAATTCTTAGGATGAATCTCAGCACTACTACAACTCAATGATTCAAAAATTCACAACACTTCCAAGTAAATTAGCAATAACTAATTAAAACGAGGATTCTAGTGATTTAAATTGTCACAGTTTCTTAATACACCACAATTCAATCATGTAACAATCTCATAATAGATTAATTCCCATTCTAGCGACAAACCCAAATAAATCTTTTTAACCTATTTTATAGTGATTTCTTAAGCAAGCACACTTTCTCTATTTTACCGTTTACCTCAAAACCCAATAGATGAGGTCGTTCATATGACTCAACCAACTCCCCACGAAGGAAGGAAGTGTTGACATCTAATTGCTCCAATTCTCAATTGAATGGAACAACTAGTGCTAACATCACCCTCTTAGTTTTATACTCGAATTAGTGGGGAAAATACCTCGTTATAATCAATTCCTTCATTTTGTAATACTTATAGCAACTAATCTAGCCTTATAGTAAGTAGTGCTAAAATCCCCACTATTATTAATCTTAATACCTTTCTCACCTAAAACTCGCAATCTACATTATCTAAACTCTAGTTGGGTACCCTAAAAGTACACATTTAATAGCTTAATCCTCTATTTTCTTGTGCATAAACAACACACCGCAACACCCAAGATAAGATAGATTTGATGGCTTTCCACTCTTTAACTCTTCTGGAGTTTTGAAGTTGATAGCATTTGAAAGTGATGTATTTGTTAGAAATGCAACTGTACAAGCTGCCTCCCTCCAAAATTCCTTAATTTTTCTGCCGAGAACTAATTAAAAGACATCTAACATTGTCGAGTATAGTCCAATTCGATCTTTTAGCAACTCCTTTGTTATGGGGTATGTCTTATTTAAGGTGTGTCTGATAGATATTATTGAGTTAAGAATATATTTTAAATAATGATATGATAAAAAAATATGTGGTTAAAAAGTAAAGAAAAATTATTGATGTGATGAAAAATATTATATTATTGAAGAATGTGTGGTTGAAAATGAATTTTAAAAGAATGTCGAGAAGTCAGCGACATACTAGTGGTAGCAAGAATTGCTTCTGTTCGTAAGGTTGCGAGATTTGACTCGTAACACTTCGTCCACAACCCCTTTTACTCTATGAATAAGACCCTTAGGACGTCCTTTTCTTCACACCGATGATATGTAATCATAGCAAAACATTCTTCTCTCTCTTTCAACCAAATTTTGCATATATATTGCATAAAATTCTAGTTTTTCTTCATTTTGCATTAAGGAGTATATAAACCAAATTTTGGTTCGCTGTTTTTGTGTGTTGAAGTGCTACCCACACAAGAAGAAGTTGTTGTATCTTGGGAGTTGATTGCCATAAACCGTAGGCACTGTTGCAGGGCAAATTTGACTTAAGGACAAAGTGTTTAACAATTATCTCGACTTTTCATTATCGTTACTCTACCAAAATTCCAGCATAAGTTTGATAAAGATTCTACAGGTGTTTGTTTGTCACTCCATACACCATATCCATCAAACAATCTTAAGTCGAATGCTTTGGTTGTTGGAGTGATCCTTTTGCTTCGGTTCAACTACTATCTGGTTTAAATTCTTTTACTCTTCTTTTGATTTGGTTGATCTTCTATTTTGCTTAAACAGAAATGAATTCAATTTTTAATACCTACTCTACTTCGAACGACGATTCGAATATGGGAACTTCGGAAAGAATTGTTCATACCGGTACAATCCTTTCGGTTGTTACCGCCCATCTAAACTTCGTTCCACATATAGAGAAATCAGAGAAATTCATTGGGGCTGATTTCAAGAGATGGAAATAGAAAATGTTGTTCTATCTCACGACCCTCAACTTGGCAAAGTTCTTAAATGAAGATGCTCTCTGTCGTACAAGAAGGGAAAAACAATAGAGTATCACTAACTGATTTGGATGCTTGGAAACATTCAGATTTCTTGTGCAAGAATTATATTCTGAATAGCTTGGACAACTCGTTATATAACGTATATAGTTACAAGAAATCTGCAAATGAACTATGTGAGTCATTGGAAAAGAAATACAATAGTGAAGATGTTGGAACAAAAAAGTTTATCGTAGGAAAGTTTTTGGACTACAAGATGGTAGATTGAAAGACGGTCATCAGTCAAGTGTAAGAATTGTATGTTATTCTTCATGATATTCTCGCGTAGAATATGCCTTTAAGTGAATCATTTCAAGTGGCTACAATCATTGAGAAACTTCCACCTATGTGGAGGGACTTCAAGAACTATCTCAAATACAAGCGCAAAGAGATGAACATTGAAGAACTTGTGGTCTGATTAAGGATTGAAGAAGACAATCGAAGTTCGGACAAGCGTGTTGGGTATTAAATACCACAAGCAAAAGCTAATGTGGTGGAATCCAACAATAAAAAGCAAGAAGATGAAGCATTCTGTTGAACATTCGAAGAAGAATACCAAAAAGTTCAAAGGTAATTGCTACAACTGTAGAAAAGTTGGACATCGCTCGGTCGATTGTCACAAACCAAGGATGCAAGCCCAAATGAATATCACCGAATCTGATATCATATCAAATGGTATGTCTGATATAAATGTATCGGCCATTATTTCAGAGTGAAACAACGTTGAAAATCCCATAAAATGGTGGGTTGATATGGCTACTACCCATCACATATGTGCCGATAAAGGAATGTTCACTCCTATACTCCAACCACAGGAGAGAAACTATTCATGGAAAATTCCTCAAGTTCAAAAGTGGAAGGGCAAGGCAAAGTGATATTGAAGATGACATTAGGGAAGGAACTTAGCCTCAACAATGTTCTTCACGTACCGGATATTCACAATAACCTAGTGTCAGGTTCTCTATTAAGCAAGAAGAGTTTTAAACTAGTCTTTGTATCGAATAAGTTTGTACTTACCAAGAATAACATGTATGTAGGCAAAGACTGTGTAAAAGATGAAATATTCAAAATGAACGTCCTTAGTGTTGTACCAAACAATTCAAGTAATAAAATATCTTCCTCTACTTATATTGTTGACTCGTCTAATTTATGACATTATAGATTAGGACACGCAATATTTAATTCAATACGTAAGTGAATGAATTTAAGTTTACTTCCAAGTATGCATTTTAATAATGAAAAATGTGAGATATCTGTAGAGGCAAAATTGACCATAACCCCATATCATTCGGTTGAACGAACCACAACACATTTGGAACTAATTCACACAGATGTGTGACTTAAAGTTTGTACAAAAAAAGGTGGTAAAAAGTATTTCATCACGTTTATAGATGATTATACAAGATATTGTTATTTATACTTGTTGAAAAGTAAAGATGAAGCTTTGGAAATGTTCAAACACTATAAAATTGAAGTTGAAAACCAACTTAGAAAACGAATAAAAATGATTCATAGTGATAGAGGTAGAGAGTATGTTACACCGTTTGAAAACTTTTGTGCAAAATCTGGGATTGTTCATCAAACTACTACACCATATTCGCCTCAATCTAACGGGGTTGCTGAATGCAAGAATCGAACCCTTAAGGAAATGATGAATCCAATGTTGACTAGTTTAGGCTTACCTCAGAACTTATGGGGAGAAGCTATCTTTTCGGCAAATCATATCGTTAATAAAATACCACACAAAAGCAATGTTGAATCACCTTATGCATTATGTAAATATCGGAAACCTTCCCACAAATATCTTAAAGTGTGGGGGTGTTTGGCAAAGGAACAGATACCTAAACCAAAAAAAATAAAGATTTGACCTAAGACTATTGATTGTGTCTTCATTTGTTATGCAAACAACAGTAGTGCATATCAATTTTTGGTTCATAAGTCTAATATATTTGATGTAGAATGTTGTATTCTTAGAAGATACATTTCCTTGTAAAGAAAAAGAAGTAAGTTCATTCAAACGAACGTACAATACTGCAATTAAAAACTATCAAGAAGATAGTAATCATCAAGAAGATGAAGAACTAAGGCGCAGTAAAAGACAAATGATTCATAAGATTTTTTGTCTAGATTTTCTAACATAAATACTAGAAAATGATCCTAAGACATTTGATGAAGCAACGTCCACTCTTGAAGCTCCTTTTTCGAAAGAAGCTGTTAATCATTAATTTGAATCCATCATAAACAACCATACTTAGGAATTGATTGAACTTCCTCCAGGGGACAAAGCTTTAGGCTGCAAATGGATCTTTAAAGGAAATTGAAATTGGATGGATTATTAGACAATTATAAGGCTAGGTTAATAGTCAAAGGGTATAAATAAAAGGAAAGACTAGATTTCTTCGATACCTATTCACCAATTGCAAGGATCACGTCTATAAGTGTGTTGATTGTTATCGCTGCATTGTAACTCTTGAAATGTATCAAATGGATGTTAAGACAGCATTTCTGAATGGTGAATTCGAAGAAGAAATTTATATGGAACAACCTGGAGAGTTTGTTGTTCCTGAAAAAAAAAAAGGTGTGTATACTTATAAAATCGTTATATGGATTAAAACAAGCACCGAAACAATGACATGAAAATTTTGACAAAACTGTGTTGTCAAATGGTTTCAAAATAAATGAATGTGACAAATGTGTCTACATCAAAACCACACCTAAAGGATACGTGATCGTATGTCTATATGTTGATGATATGCTAATCATGAAAAATAATTCAAACATTATTATCTCGACCACGAAAATGTTGATAAAATATTTTGACATGAAAGATGGAAATAGCGACGTGGCATTAGGGATTAAAATCTCTAAAATATTTGATGATTTGTCATTGTCTCAATCACGCTATATTGAGACTATACTTAAAAAATTTGAAGCGTATGACAATAAACCAATTAAAACACCAGTTGACTTAAGTTTACACTTGGCTAAAAAAATTGGTGATCCCATAGCTCAATTAGAATATTCACGTGTTATAGGCAGTTTGATGTATATTATCAACTGCACGCATCCTGATATAACATATGCAGTCAACAAGTTAAGTAGATTTAGGAGTAACCCAAGTTATGACCACTGGGAAGCATTAGACCGAGTTCTTAAATACTTAAGATACACTGTTAGTTATGGATTATAGTACTCAAGATATCCTGTAATGTTAAAAGGATATACCGATGCAAATTGGATATTTGTCACAAAGAATTCAAAGTCTACAAGTGGTTGTGTGTTTACCATTGGAGGCAGAGCTATGTCCTGAAAATCGTCTAAGTAAACTTGTATAGATCGATCCATGATAGAATTTGAGTTTATTACTTTAGATAAAATCGGAGAAGAAGTTGAATGACTTCGTAATTTTCTCGAGGATATTCCATGTTGGGAAAAATCGGTACCTGCGATTAATACACATTATGATAATCAATCGGCTATCGCAAGGGCATAAAATAGTATTTATAATGGTAAATCTCGACATATTCATCGGAGACATAATACTATTAAACAATTGATTAACTATATTAAATCAAAAGAAAACATAATGGATCATTTGACGAAAGGATTAACAAGAAATCAAATGTACTATCTTTCTAGGGGAATGGGCTTAAAACCTATCGAACAGAATCAACATAGCGGAAACCCAACCTTGTAGATTGGAGATCTAAGATCTTGGTTCAATGAGATAACTAAGTTATGAAAAATTCAGTGTAAAACACTTACTTCAAACAAAAAAGTGCTGGAATAGAAAGTGTTCAATGATAAGTGTATACTTTTAATGATTCTTATATCTTGCAAAAAGACAAGAGATATATTATATTATATGAGATCACCTATATAAGTGTGAAGTAGGGCCGCTTTTACGAGAATTTGAGGCTTAATTCTCTTGAAGTACTTATGAAATCAAGAGTTGTTCATGGTCAAAATGAACACAACCAAGAGAACCGAAATTGTTAGATGAGTTATGGCGTAGATACAGTTGTTTTAATTTACACGACAGCTGAATGGTTCAAGACATCACGTTCAGACCTGATTGTATTCAACTAAAAAAGGTTTAAAGCCACAAGCCACCTATCTTGAAGCTATAACTTGTCGCATATCAAGGAATTTTCATTCACGTGGGGGATTGTTAGAATTGGTTTAAATAAATAAAAAATTTGGTTAAATATAACTTTTAACAAGTGACTCGGTGTCAATTTTGAAAAATATTCGGACATGATCCAATGGTCAAATTACAAATGTAAATAGACCAACTTGTTCTACTCGTTGAATAGATCGTCGTATTATATTTAGAATCTCAAAACCAATTTCGGATGAATGGAAAATTGTGGTCGAAAATTGGAAGGAAAATAGAGGAAAAACTATTTGAAAAGTTGCTATTTTCGTCGCTCATCTATCGCTCGAGCGACAGCCAGGTTACAATAATTCTGTTTTTATCACTCGAACGAGAAATCGACGATAGGCTAGTGATAGCAAGAGCTGCTTCTGTTCGTAAGGTTGCGAGGTTTAGCTCGCAACACTTCATCCACAACCCCTCATACTCTATAAATAGGACCATTGGGATGTCATTTTCTTCACACCAATGAAATGCAATCATAACATAACATTCTATTCTCTCTCTCAACCAAATTTTGCATATATATTGCATAAAATTTTTGGTTTTTCTTCATTTTGCATTAAGGAATACATAAATTAAATTCTGGTTCGTTATTCTTGTGTGTTGAAGTGTTAACCATAGAAGAAGAAGTCGTCGTATCTTGAGAGTTGATTGCCATAAACCGTAGGCATCATTGCGAGACAAATTTAACTTAAGGACATAGTGGTCTCGACTTTGCATCCATTTGGCGTTATTCATTTGAAGTTTCATTATCGTTACTCTATCGAAATTCCAACAGAAGTTTGATAAAGAATCTGCGAACGTTTGTTTGTCACTCCATACACCATATCCATCAAACACTCTTTAAAGCCAAAATTTCAAATTATTATATTTTTTAATATAAAAAATATAATCAACTTATAGACTTGCATGGTTTAGAAGCAAAGACAAAACATGTAATTAGTGAACAAAGCGAAGGAAAAATAGGAACTGCAATGGAAGACCGGTTGGGTAGGATAGGGCCTTCCCTATTTAGCACATTTTTGGCTTGTATTAAAATCAGATTTCTGTACATTTTTATAAAAGCTGATAATACGTTGTTGGAAAACCCGTGATCCGTTCCCGGTTTAATTGATTCAACCTACATAAATGTATATTTTTTAATTTTTTAATGTATATTTTTTTAATTTTTGTAAATGTATATTTTTTAATTTTTTTAAAAATCACTGGTTCGACCTCGATTCAACATTTTGACTCTTGACGATTTCTCTTTTACGGGTTGATGGCCGGGGCAATTTTTTAGAACATTGTATTAACCGGACTTTTTACGCATAGGATGGCCAGGGCAAATTGTTCTATCAATATAGGGCCATGGTCTTTTGTTTGAGTGAACATGATTTGTTTTAACGGTTTTAGTATAATTTCAAATCACGATTGTAACGGTTTGAAGTTTTTTTTAGAAATGAATCGAATCATTTTATTTTTCAAATCAAATCAAACCAAACTAAAATATATTGATTTCAAACTTTAAAATCACGATTTTAACGATATATAATTTATCTTTCAACAGAAAGCAAACATAAATATATTGATCTAAAATATCAATACAACACAATATATTGGTATCATAACAAAATAGATAAAAATTGGTTTCATGCAATTTTTAATTATCAAAACAAAAAAGAAATAATTTTCGGACAGTTCAATTTGATTCAATACTTAAACGCTGACTGAACCCAAACCAACAATTTCAGTTCGACTTCGCAGTTTATTGGTTTCTTTGTTCATCCCAAGTCTTTACGACTCCCAAGCTTAAAGCCAACGTTTACCTTTTGAGGGTCTTAAAGCCAACTGGTTATCTTGAAGCCGTCTCATCCAGAGCCACGCCACTTCTGTTCAGACCATAATCATATTATTCTGATCCTTTCAATCAGATCTGGTGCGGAAGCCAACAATAGCTATTTGTACAATGTTGGTTGACAACCATGAAGGTGGCAAAATCCGATACGACGACTTAAAAAAGAATGTTTGATAATTTTAAAAATGGATGGATGTGATGATGCCAACAAAGGCTGTCATCCATAATTGTACGAATGAGATTGAATAAGTAGCATGATTGATAAGAAAAAAGTGTACTTACGAGCTCAAAAAATCAATGGATTTTCTAGCGTACAGAACAGAAGAAGATACAAGGCAGTTGAAGATGACGAGGTTGTCCAATATGTCAGAAGATTTAAGGCAAGAATGTCCCGTTACCAGCCGAGAAATGTTTCACTTGCAATTACACACAACCAATTAGATCTTCACAGCGGAAACGTAGGTGATCCAATGCTATAGTCTCAGTCGGATCGTCCAACACCAACGAGGTAGTTAACTTCCTGTTGCTTGAACCTGATATAAGCAATAATCGGACTGCACCAATGAGTGTATTTTAAATCTTCAAGAACAGAATTCTGATAGCATATTATCCGCCTTTTTTCTATTTCCCGGAAGCTTGATAGGCACAAGTCAAGTCAGGTTTAGAGAAGAAGCACTTGAAGTTGTCATTTCACTTTCAAGAGAGATCGGCTGGAAACACCGTGCAACAGCTTGACAAATCCAAGAAAACTAAGCTTTCCATCCGTGTGTCTAATCCAGTCGTGAAGAACAGCATGCACCGGAACAGATGGGCTCAAACCAAGCTCCTGGGACAGTAATTCGATAATTCTAATCATTCGATCACGAAATGCGGTTGGGTGGGGGGGGGGGGGGGTGTGATAACTAAATAGAGCTTGTAAAAAACTAAATACCGAAGCCAATTCCTCGATCATGATAGTACGGTTGCCGTCCTTCTCGAAGAGTTCATAGGCACAACGAGCATGTTGCTCCCACCGCTCTAGAGCTTCAAGCTGATGGACACTTAATGCAGAAGCACAGAATTCTTCAAAATCCATCCTTCTGTACTGAAGTGCATTAAGCTGCCAAGACATGGGCGAAGATCAATTAGCACTAGGGTTGTCAATGGATCGGATTTTGATCCGAATCCAATAATTCGTTAACCAAATGAAGCAAATACTGATATAGATCAATCCAATCTGATAACAATCCGATCAGATTTGTTTTAATAATATAATATATTTTATATATTATCATTTAATTTTTAACACTATTTTTTTTTTTCATTTTGAAACTTGTATTATATCGTACACATAATTTTCAAATAATAAATAATATTAAATTATAGTATAATATTGTTGATTGAAATACTTGAAGAGTTTTTTTATTTTTTATTAATTAAAATAAGATAAAAAATAATTAATTTATTTTATAAATTAAATAACCAAAGGGGCCAACATTTGTACTTGCTTTCATTGTTCCCAACTTACCAATTCCCACATCGAATACTCACTAGAATATCATAAGATTTGCAATCTATAAATAGGTGGGCCAAAAATTGGATAAAAGGCTATTGGGTTCTAAGACTTAGAAGTTGACTAATATAAAAAAAATTTCTTCCTAATTTCTCCAATTTCAAATCGGATATTCAATAACATAGCAAATTGGATATGAATTTAATAATCAAATATTCGGATAATTATTCTTATTGGCTCGAATCGAATATGGGTAAATCCGATCCATTTCCAGCCCTAATTAGTACTAGAAGATCCAAGGGAACAGAAAATTATTTGACAAAGCGTGTTTAAGCTTAAAAAACAATTATGGT
>CAIGRP010070371.1:0-10172 GCA_903798385.1 Fraxinus cuspidata
AATTAACTTAACAACATATGAGCTCCCCATTGTTAATTTTGAATGAATAATATGAGCTCGTCATAATTATTTTAATTGTATTAAATGTGGGCTCGCCACACTTCAACTTGAACAATTTATGAGCTCGCCATAATTAATTAAATTAACTTAATAATATATGAGCTCGCCATAGTTGATATTGAACAAATAATATGAGGTCGTCATAATTATTTTAATTGGATTAAATGTGGACTCGCCACACTTCAACTTGAACAATATATGAACTCGCCATAATTAATTAAATTAACTTAACAACATATGAGCTCATCATAATTGATTTTGAACAAATAATATGAGCTCATCATAATTATTTTAACTATATTTAATGTGGGCTCATCACGCTTCAACTTGAACAATATATGATCTCGTCATAATTAATTAAATTAACTTAACAACATATGAGCTTGCCATAGTTGATATTAAACAAATAATATGAACTCGTCATAATTATTTTAACTAGATTAAATGTGGGCTCGTCATACTTCAACTTGAACAATATATGAACTCGCGATAATTAATTAAATTAACTTAATAACATATGAGCTCGCCATAATTAATTTTGAACAAATAATGTGAGCTCGTCATAATTATTTTAACTAGATTAAATGCGAGCTCGCCACTCTTCAACTTGAACAATATATGAGCTTGCCATAATTAATTAAATTAACTTAACAACATATAAGCTCGTCATAATTGATTTTGAACAAAATAATATGAGTTCATCATCATTATTTTAACTGGATTAAATGTGGTCTCGCCACAAACTTGAACAATAAATGAGCTTGTCATAATTAATGCGAATTAAATTAACTTATGGACTTGCCATAACTATTGTAGTTGATCACAATGGTATGAGCTTGTCACACTTAACATATGAGCTTGTCATAGTTAAAAAGAATTGTTGAGATGATACTTGCATTAATCACAAAAGGTACATAAGCAATGATCATGACTTTACATTCTTACATGTTCAATATTTCAAGGGTAAGGCTGCACCTTTCCATCCAAGCTCTCAATTAAGAAGGTTCTTTGGAAGAAAACTCTCTTGAGTACGAGATCTCCTCTTCGGAAAGATTTCTTCTTAATCTTGGCGTAGTAGTACCTTGTCATTTTTCTTTGGTAAAAGCACAGCTTTATTTGCGAAACATCTTTTATTTCTTCAAGAAAATTCAGTTCACATCACCTTATCTCATAATTGGATATTTCGTTAAAATACAGGCGGTGGGGCGAATGGAGACCCCTTCGACAGGGCTCGTGGCTTCAACCCTGTCGCAGTTCGACTGGTGGTGCGGATCGTCCACAACACATGGGGAAGCTCGTCTACCCACGCCTCTTTCGACTCATCAAGTTTCTTTTTCAAGAGGTTCTTGATGGTCTTGTTAACTGCCTCAACTTGGCCATTTGCTTGGGAATGATGGACTGAGAAAAATTGCTTCTTGATACCCAATTCGTCGCATAAGTCTTTGAGCCTCTTGTTGTCGAACTGTCGTTCATTGTCTGTTACGATTGAATGGGAAATTTTGAACCAGAAGATGATATTTTTCCATATGAATTTGGAAGTATTTGCCTCAATTATTTTTACCAAAGGTTTGACCTTGACCCACTTAGTGAAGTAATCAATGTCGACAATTATATAGATGCCACTTCCCTTCCCTTGTGGTATGGGGCATATCAAATTGACCCTCCACTTGGCAAATGGCCAAACGCTTGATACCACAGTCAATTCATACGATGGTTATCTTTGAATGGAGGAGAAATGCTGACATATGTCACACTTTCTCACAAATCGTACCGTATCGCTTTTTAAGGTTGGTCAGTAGTATCATTGTCTTAGCACTTTTTGAGCCAGTGTTGGACCTCATGTGTGGCAGCTACAAATTCTTTCATGGATTTCTTGTAGGACATAATTGGCTTCTTCCCTTCCCGTGCATCATAAGAATGTAGTGGGTGGTTCTGCGTCAGAGTTTGTGAGCTTCTTCTTTGCTCTCATGTAGTGCATGATCTTTGAGGTAAGCTATTATAGGTTGCATCCATTGTGGGGTTTCCTCAATCCACATACCTCTTCTACTTTAGTAGTGGAAGGCTTAAGGAGCTCCGAATCCTTGCAGTTGGCCAATTTTGATAAGGTATCTACATGTAGATTCTCCGTTCTTGGTATCTGGATCAGCTTAAATTTCTCAAAGCAGGAGAGCAGGTCCAAAACCTTCAATGGGTATGCTGCTATACTTTTATTTTTGGCTACAAAACTGTCATTGACCTAGCTTACCACCTACTGTGAATCACTACAAATTGCTAGGTTTTTGACCTACATTTCTTTGTACAGTCTGAGGCCTGCTAGAAGTGCCTCGTACTCAACTGCATTTTTGGAGGCCTTCAAAACCAAACCTCACTGCATAATTAAGCTCGTGGCCTTCTAGGCTCTCCAACAATATAACAGCCTCAAAGCCCATTTCTCCAGAAGACCCGTTAACAAACAACTTCCAGGCTGGGAAGTTCGCTAGTTCCATTGCCACAATAATGTCTGTTGCCTCAGTGAATTATAGTATGAAATCTGCTACCGCGTGTCCCTTCATCGAGCTTCTTTAGTTTATACAAGATGTCAAATTCCCTTAACTCCATGACCCATTTCATCAGCGTTCCTGAAGTATCTAATTTTTGAAGCTCCTACTTAAGGGGAAGACTTGTCAATACAGGTATATTGTGGGCCTGAAAGTGGGGTCTCAGCTTCCTAGAAGCTATCATAAGGAATAAGGCAAGTTTTTCCATATTTGTATAACGTGATTTAGCAGGGCCTTCCTTACATAGTAAACTAGCACTTGCATGCCATTTTCTTCCATCACCAAATATAAGAGTAGTGCTTCTCCGTCTCTAAGCTTTGAGAGGAGGGAGGCTTGTCCCCAAGTGCTTCTTCAGCTCTTGGAAAGCCACTTCGCACTCATCGTTCCATTGAAACCTTCATCCTTCCTTCAGAACTTTGAAGAACGGGTGACATCTATCAGTCGCCTTAGAAATGAAGCGGTTCAGCGTCTTTAGGCTACCCGTCAAGCATTGTACTTCATTGGGGTTGCTGGGGGATTTCATATCTAGTAAGGGCCTTGATTTTTTCAGAGTTGGCCTCAATGCCTCGCTGGTTGACCATATAACCCAGGAATTTCCCTGAAGCAACACCAAAAGCACATTTTAAAGGGTTTAGCTTCATTTGGTACTTTTTCAAGATTTTGAAAGTGGGTTCCAAGTGTTCAACGTGGTTCGTAACCATGAGGCTTTTTACCAGCATGTTGTCAATGTATACTTCCATTCTCTTTCCAATAAGGTCGAAAAATATCTTGTTAACTAGGCGCTGATAAGTAGCCCCAACATTTTTCAGACTAAAATACATCATTTTGTAATAATAAAGGCTTCTATCAGTGATGAATGAAGTGTTCTCCTCATCAGTCGGATACATGGGAATTTGATTAAGCTCAAGAGTTCGTGGCCAGTGGTGGAGTCAACTAACTAGTCGATCTTTGGAAGTAGAAAACTATCATTTGGGCATGCTTGGTTGAGGTTGGAAAAGTCTATGCAAACTCTCCATTTGCTGTTGGGTTTCTTTACCAAGATAGGATTTGAGATCCATTTTGGATATGTTTCCTTCCTAATGAATCCATTGGATACGAGCCTTTACACTTTTTCCTTTAAGGCCCCATATTTTTCCTGGTTCAAGGCTCTCTTTTTTTGCCTGTGAGGGGTAAACTTGGGATCGATGTTAAGATGGTGGCAACTAACCTTAAGGTCTATGCCCACTTCCAGGCAAACATGTCTAAGTTGCAAAGTAGGAAGCTCTTGAGCCTTGTCTTTTTTCCTAACTCAAGCTCTTTCCCTATGTGTAGCACCTTTGTAGGGTCATTTAAGTCTATCGAAAAAGATTTCAATTCCTCTACCGAGGTCACTTGCGAATTTGATTTGGTAACCCTACAGTCTAAATCCACATTGTTGACCCTTCTTCCAGGGCATCTATCATGCTGACGTCTCTCTCTTGTTCAGGAGTATGACATTTTTCAGGTACGTCAATCATTTCAGAGTCCACCTGGACCATATTCACACTACTGGGCTTGAATTTTCTCAGGGAGCTAAGGTAACATTCCCTCAAGCCCATTTGTTCTCCTCGTATTGTAGCAATTATTCTTTCGGTGGGAAATTTCATACAGGGGTGGTGTGTGGACGTAACGGCTTCAAGCTCTTTCACTGCAGGTTGACCTCACACTCCGTGGTAAGCGGATCAATGATCTACAAAGATGAATTCCATGAAGTGTTGAGTCGTAAATGGGGTTTTCCCATTTCCACCGCTAGTGTGATCTTTCCCCTAGGAACGATGTTGTCGCCGATGAAACCATATAAGGGGACAGTTATGGGGTGAGCTCATGATCTACCATCATTTTGTCAAAGGTGGTTCCAAATAGGATATTTACTGAACTCCTGTTGTATACCAACATGTGCTTGAGCCCATTTTTTTCCATGACAAATCGTACCACCAAAGCATCACAATGGGGATAATGAACCCTAATAGTGTCTTCTTGTGAAAAGGTTATTGGTGGAATGCTTCCAGCTCCTCGAGCAGTATTATTGACTAAGTAGCTCATCATGAGAGGATCATTTGCTTCCTTTGCATAATTTCTCTGAGCATTTCTAGACTCCTCTCCTATATGTGGACCACGAATAATGATGTCAATTTTTTGTATGGGTACATTATCTACATTGGATTAGGGTTCTTTCCTAGGCCTTTGTCCACCTCTTGACCTGTTTCTTTCCTCATCTCACTCCCATCGAGATTATTCATTTCTGCGATATCGTATCACCTCATCACACCTAGGTTCTCTCTCATACCTAAGTTGAAGCGCATTCCTTTGTGCAGGATGGGTATTTCTTCTCTCAACAATGGGCCTGTTGGTTCTTCGTGATATGGCCTTGACAGGAAATTCTCTGTGTTGTGACTGTTGGTTCAATGGTAGGTACAGTGTTGCATGTCCCTAGTCTCCCTATTTCTCCCCCTACATATTCTCCTAGATTGATTCAATTATCTTTGAGCTTCAGCTCTAACCTCTTCATATGCCAAAGATGGCACTGCATTCAATGTGGCAGTGGCCAACTCTTGGCCTGAGGTGGGGGCAATTGTATGTCCCGATTAGGTCCATAGATTGTCTACCAAGTGTGATACAAGACCTTGTCGCTGTCTCTGAAGTGGTAGGAGTCCCAGTGAAGTCCGGTTGCGGTGATCGATGAGCTCTTCGTTGACAATCTTGTTTCTCATCATTTCCACCAAGGCATCATAAGAGATAGGGTTCATGTTTTGAACATCCTTCCAAAATAGGGTGTTCATGTTAAGGCCTCCTTTTAGAGCAGAAATGGACTCTCTATCCGTAACATGTTCACAATAAGTCATCTCATCCGTGAAATGGACCAAGTAGGTTTACAAAGTTTCACCGGCTTGCTGCCTCATGTACTGCAACCTTCAGATAGGGGCTTCACCTCTTTGCTAGATAAGTATTGGTTCAACAATACATTTTTGAGGTAGGCCCGCTCCTAGTGTTGTTGGCTGGGATACGGCTAGACCAAATTTCTGCAGCCCAAATTAATGTAAAATGGTAGGCTCTGCATTTTAGCGCTGGCGAAGCCCCTCGCAAAGACATATGAGTCTTGTAATTGTTGAGGTGCTTTGTCGAATTACCATTTCCATCGTATTTGGGTATTTTGGGAGGCACAAAATGGTTGAGAACTGGGGCGCTCCTCAACTATTGAGGGAATGGTAGGTTTCATCATCTTCATCTAACTGAAACAAACTTAATGGACCATCGGAATCATCTTTCTCTACTTGATAACGAGGGGGTCACGATGCTTCCGTTTGATTCCTCAAGTTCGTCTCGTCTCTTCTCTCTCGTCTATTTCTAGGTGGAAGGAGAGGGACCCACTGAGGTTCATTCCCAAGAATTTGTTCTGGCTCCCTTTGTATAGGAGGTAGCTGGTGGGACCTATTTCTAGGCCTTGATGGTCCAATTCGATCGAACATACTGGTGGATCTTTGTAGTTTGCATTCTTGAGCATATTCTGTGGAAAAGTTTTCCTCCTGTAGTATGTTATCCTCGAGTCGACTAGTAGTATAATTGGTAGAAGTGTCTATCTCCACCTCCCTCTCCACTGGGCTGATCTCCCTCCTATGCATCTAGGGATAGGCTGTCGTGTCATTCTCCTCGCCCTCTTGGGACATCGCTCTTTGTTGAGGCACTTGGTACCTTGCCTGTTGATGCATTTGCATGAGTAGTTGCTACAGGTGGCATTCTGCTGAGCCATGTTTCTTATATTCACAGCCATCTCCCCTACTTCTCTACCCAAACATGTTGTGGTACTACCTCGCATATGTTGGTGGTAGGGGCAACGCAAGTTTACATTTGTTTGGATGACCTTTTCTTTAGAAGCCTCATGTTGTCTACTCCTGTCTTACGATCCGTAGTGTCTAGAACTCATAGCGTATATTAGGCTTCAAGATAAAGATGGGCGTTTTAGATGTTTTCTCTTTGTAGTGGTTTTTTCTTCAAAAATCAAACATTTCTTCAAGACTCTGCTTCAGATGACTTTTACCACAAGGATGTTTGTGGTTATAGTGTCGATTTTTCCATAGATGTCCCCAATCTGTTGACCCAAAAAAACGTGACTGTGATGTGGCCAACAGATCTCAAGACCTCTCACATCCACCCAAGCTGATTTCATGCACACTTGGACAAACCATTAGTCACACATGGCCTTCTCCAGGAGGGGTGGAGTTGGTCGTGCGCACTCCGACGATCAAGTCAGTTGGTGAAGTAGTTTTGGGTGTGTAAGAACTTTAAACCTGAGTCTCCAATATAAAAATGGAGGTCAGCTTTGGGGTGGAAAAGTAAAATGTGTATGTAGCAAGAATATAGTTTTGAGAGTCTAAACTTGCATTATCTTTGAATGGCACTAAGTGTGAGCTTTTATACTTGGGTAAAATGAATGGAGTCCATTAGATGATAGTGTACCTCATCCAAAAGATTTCTTTCTCTTGTCATATACATTAATCAATCACATTCTTAAATGCTAAAATCTTTTGTATTCATAAAGCCTGGTTTGTACTTTAGACTTGACCAAATATGATAGCAACGGCAGTGGCAGTAAGTTGTTTTGTCATCTCACATGGTGCAAGATCCATTCAAGATCTCATCACCGCCTCGTCCTGAGCCGGCTCTTGCAATGAGGTCTGCATGTAACGGAGTCGGTGTAACGGGGTCGGTTCAGGTGTTTTATGTGGGGAAGACGGGTTGTTTGCACCTGAATAGGTTCGCCTACATGTAGTTGGGTTACCCTATATCAGTGTATGATGCATGTGCCCCGAATTGTTTGCCACGTGGCTAATTGGGCCCCTTCACGAGTCTTAGTTTTTCAACCTTAATCATCCATCTCTCAAAAGGCATGAAATCATGCATGGTTAACATGAAACTAAGGAATAAATTAATTCCTCTGTCTATCAGATTAAAACCTCTTTTCCAATTAATGGCAAACAAAGTCCTTGGACCTTAATTAAGTTGTAGTATTTTTAAGCTATCAAAGAGATCCTATTAGATCTATATTATTCATTCTTCAATAAATAGTCACAATTTAGTCAATTATAGACTATCGGATCTAATTATTAATCTCAGCTCACTTGACATGAGACTGCATTTTGAAAAATATAAAGTCATAGAAGGTATATTAATATCTATAATTTTATCATGAGACATATAGAGATAACGTTCTATCCCTATCCGATAACCGTGCTAAAATGATGTTTTGCCTTCTAAGTATATTTAGACATGAAGCTCATTTTTCATCAACAGCTTTCTATGATCTCATCACAAACATAATTTGACCATCGTCAATATTGATATCAGATTTAAATCATTCAATGGAAAATACATAATAAAATTCAATCACTCTAATTAAGAGTGACAGTTCTCTATTTCAATAAATGTATTATACTTTGCTTACTTTCAAGTTTCTAATATATCGACGTATTGGACCATTCTAATTCATATCATTCATTTGGTATATCAACTGTCCTGTTAAGGAATTAGGTAAACCATATGGAAATCCCATAAAATTTAATTAATTAATTATGCTCATGATCATGCTATAAAATTAAATTCAAATTCATGGTCATATCCATGTTATTACAATGAGTCTCTTACCTCAATTGGTAGAATAATCAACGGTATTATGATCTTGTCTAACAAGATGTCAACCGATGTTCATAAATTGTGGGCAATATTAATTCTTGATCAAAATAATGAGTTTTGTCCCACTACGCTTCTCAATATAAGCACCCAACTATTATTATCTAAAAGTGAACTATGACACATAAATATTTGCTCAAAAAATCGATATTAATATTGTATAATAAATCAAATTTATTTATTCAATAAAAATATATCATTATACTAAGGGCACTATTCCCAACAGATGCATATGAATTTGAGAATAAAATTTTCATTTATTCATTGCAAAAATACTGAATACTTGATCTTGATCCACATATCTTTGTTTCTACAATTTTGTGATTGAAAGAATTGTAAAATCTCCAAGTTGTACTAGATTTTATTCAAAACCGGCCTAATTACTGTAAAATCCTAATGCTCTATTTAAACCAAAAATAACTAAATAATTGATAAGTGCATTTTCTTGATTCGATTCTTATTTATTTATCATTATATTGAATGAATATTTACTTAATTTAGGTTATTTTACAATTGAGTTAGGTAAAATTCATATTGAACAAATTTGGATGAAATTTGATTGAAGCGGTACAAAATTGAGGAATTGGAGATCAAAATAATCAAGTCTTGAAGATGAGGACATGCCATGCATATAAAGAAGACCTGAGATGCACAAGAACTTAATGTGGAGGACCAAATTGCAATTAACCATAAAAAGTTCCAGCGTTTTGGATTCCTAATTACACTCATATTACACAATTTAAAGCTTTGAGATTAAATAAAATTCTTGATGCAAGATCCAATTCTTTTCATTGTTAAGATTTCAAAATCCGGTTACGAACTCTATACTTTGTTATTATTTTTCTTTCATTAGTATGAATAGTTAAATTCATAGTTGGCAAACAACATAATCTTTATGTGACCCTTTAATTTAATTTTCATGATTATATTAGTTTAATTTTTATATGTTTTTTATTTTATTTATGAATTTTAATGCTTTGAATTACTTGGCCAATAATTCAATGATCTTGTAAATATATAATGATTAAGAGGTGAGTGATAGATTGAGATCACATAGTAAAATTTGGGAACTAGTATAAAAGCGTAAAAGACATTTTCTATTTAATGCAGTTGTTAAATGGATTCTTAGAGATTTAATGTATTTGACTAATGTGTATTTGAATTCACATATAGATGTGGAATTGATTTAGTTAAATATAATCGATTTGAACTCAAGAGATGCAAATTAAATACTCTAGAAGAAATAGATGGAACGTTACAATAGTCATGAATCTTGATTAGAGAATTAAAAGGCATCCATATATAAAATTGTTAGCTCTAATAACTAATCAAAAACTATATTCTTTATTTTTGTACTTAACATCTCGATTTTTATTACAAGGTATATTTTTATTTGCTTAAATATTAAATACACATCACTACAAGAAATAAGAGTTTTACCGATCTAAAATTTGGTCACTAAAAGTCCAACATTAGTTAGTATTTCCAATCCCCGACTAGAAAATGTTAGTCGAAGGCTGGTTGCCAAAACCGGCCAGCAAAGGTTTCCACCGACTAGAATACATTTTAGTCTGGAAAGATAGATATTTTTATTTACCAATAACGAGTTGATCAGGAATGAAATAGATTGTTGCGGACTATAATTTGAGTCACTAAAAGTCTGAACTTAGTCCGGGTAAATATAGACTGACCACAGTCTTCAAAGGAAAGTAAGAGATTTTTTACTACCAACAAGAAGTTGGTTGGAAATAACACTTGTCGCTGACCTTTTTTGGTTCGGTCAAAGTATGCGCTTGCCAACCAAGAAATTTAAACCGGGTAGACATTAGCTGAACATATTACTTTAGTCTAGCTATGTCAACGAGCCGAGCC
>CAIGRP010070375.1:5543-22244 GCA_903798385.1 Fraxinus cuspidata
CATGCAAGTGGATAAATTTGTCTATTTGTATCTAAGTAAGTCGCAACAAGTAACGTACCTCGATACTTAGATTTCAAAAATGTTCCATCGAAACAAATTACCCGTCAGACTAAAGAGGAAAATCTACGTATGCTTGGTCCTAATTGTCTTGGAAAAATACATGAAATGTGCATCATTATCATTTTCAAATAAAAGTTAATGTATCATGATTATTTCTCTTTGAAACTTTACAATACAACGATAACTTCACATAGCTATCATCAGGGCTACCCCAAACCTCTTCATAAGTATATTCTTTGGCCATATATGCCGTATGATATTTTATAGTTATGCCAACTCTCAAAGAATGTCATTGATGATGTTTCTTGGTCTTTACACTATGTTGGCATCTTGGTACTTTGGAGCTATATGCTTTCTAATTATCGAATAGGTAGCATGTCTATTGTGACAAACACTCATGGAGCAAGTGTGATGGTAAGAATATTTTTCATACTGGAAAAATCTCAGATTTAGTTATGCTCGTTTCTCATAAATGCTAATTGCAACTTTTCTCAACAGAAACAACTGTATACACACTCTTGTTTTATTTCTTTACTTTAAGTTCAAAATGTTACTTCATAGTAAGTAGCTGAAATTTTGACATAAAAGCACTTTTAATTGGAAATAGTTCTTCATCACGTACTTTCTCATTTTTGAGAACCATAACTGATGATCTATAAAGAGTTGAAGTATCAATATTGTCCTCTTGTGTGGAGAAATCAACATCGTTCTCATCTCTCCGAGGAAATTTATCTTGAAAATGTTGTTTTTCTAGACTATCGTGAATGGCGTTCAAGTTATCCCAATCCACGATGTTTACTTCTACGTTATCATTCCCATAATTGCCACCATATTGTACAACTTCTGTTGGATTCCTCTGATATCCTTTTTCTACTTCACCATTAGTTTCTTCACTACCTTCTCTTTCAAACTTCCTTACACTATTACATCATCTGCAACTTTGGTCGAAATAGTCATGTAAAGAGGATGCTATTTAGAAATACAAAGAATCAACTTTACTTTCATGTCAGAGTTAATCATTTGTGGTGGAACTCAAAACTTAGACATTCAAGGGTTAAGTGACATCATCTCAATTTCATGTGACCTTGAATCTACATTAACTAGTTCTTGTACTTTGTTGTACAACTCTACACACAAAATGCTGGTTGAAACATAAAGAATATCCACATTTTCTTCACAATTTCCAATGCAACTCCATATCCATTTGCCTTATTCAGTCTTTTCAAACTCAACAAAATAACATTCATGTATCCATATTATTTCTATAGAATCTATAGTTGTAAATAAAATAAAAATGTTAAATAATTTACTCAAGTATATATATATATGAAAACAATTACCATATTTAAATTATCAAAGTAATCACGTTTTATCATCAATAACGGACATAGTGTCATCAAAAATAACATATAATGGTTGTAGTGTCGTTCTACACTACAGGTAACGGGTAGAGTGCCGTTATCATCCAATAATTGTATACAACACAAAAATACACTAAATACGAAAATAAATTGAATAAAATATTATTTCATAATATATTCAATAATAAAAGTATCAATGTACATGAGATTTCTAAAATTACCGTTCTTTTTTTTTTTTTCAAATGCAATTAAGATTTCAATATAGATAATATGAAAACCAAACTCTTGTTCAAATGTTCAAAAGATACCAAAATATATGAAGAATGGAATGAAGTACGGGATATAAGGGTAGCAAACACGAGAAGAACATGGCTATTTGAACAGGTTGATTTCGGAAAATGGAAATTTACAATTGAATTGAGGAATTTAATTGGATTGTAAGGGCATTAGGGTCTTCTCCAATGTGAGGATATTTTGGACATTTGATATTATTTGTTTATTATATTTTTTTTTATAATTGAAGACTATTTGACCAACAAACATTGGGTGAATCCTATTTATCCAAATACATGCTTTGACTAGGTTATTTAGAAAATTCCTCCTTTTACATATGTTCAACATTGTTTGGCTAAACACTCATAAGATTTTGGGCCATATTTATTGAATGATGTATAGATTATGAGATCTTGTTCTTTGTCGATATTTTTTGTACTATATGTACCATTGTAACTAGTTTGTTGTAAATAAGATTTCAAGTAGTTGATTTTTGACACGCTTTTGGTCTTAATGGTGATAAGATCCAGCCTTACAATTGGATGTTCCTTTACCTTTGAATTTGTGGGTTTGCCTCGACTATATATGTTGCTTTCCAAATATTTCATACTGTTGTTGTATTTGAGTGTGTATTGCTAGGGTTCCCTCTCTCGTTCCATGTACTCTTCATCTGATTTTGTTCCATTTATGTAATCTTGAGTGGATTTCAAGTATTGTACTAAGTGTATAATGCATGAGATTGGGAGGAGTTTACTGTGGTAAACTTTGTGTTGAGGCGAGAGGAAAACCATACATATTGTTCTATTCTTGGTTAATTTTTGTGGATCTAAAGCTATATCTACTTGTAAATGCTCAACGTGTTGAGTAAGTCTTTCGGCTGAACATCTAAACCTTTTGGGGGTGAAAATCTTGTATTTTTTGAATCTTTTATTTTTCAATTAATTTTGAGTTTAATTTTTTTTACAAACAAGTTTGGGGTCAACAAGTGGTATCAGAGCATTTTTCTTAAAATTCAAAATGTTCATCTTTGGTGAATTTGGAACTTTTTTATGGTTCTTGTGAAAACAAATTGTGTTTTCTTAAAGGTATTACTACGAATTACCTTCGATTCAACCTTTGGTTGGATCTCCCTAAGATCTTGGGTCTTTTTGGGTTAGATCTGAAAGATCTAGTACGATGAGTTCTCTTTCTTGAGGTTTATTGAGTTTTCTTCTGGAAAAATACCTTGACTCACTTTTAATCTTTAAAAATATGTTGTTTCCACTGAGTTCCGACGATTTTGTGACTATCTTACTACTAAGTTATAGTGGTTTTTGAAACTCGTTTTGAGTATTGTTAGTTGAGTTGACTCACTCCGATTTCTGTTGATTTCTCGACTCACTCCTGAATTTTACTGAGTCATTGTGACTCCCTGGGTTCCTTTGCATAATTTTGAATCTCTAGTTAGATTTTGGTATTATTTCACTATTGCCTTCACTATAAAACTTTTAAGTTTTCACTCTCTCTTTACATTTCTAGTATTATTAAGCTGTACACTGTTGAGTTTGATCTGGATTTTAAGGTAACAGATCTACCATTGTTTACCTTTGTCCAAGATCTCTTGCCAGGATTTGGAAATCTAATGGAATAGTGGCCAAAGGGTCTCTACTCCTTAAACCTGTCAAATGTACAGTTCAATTTTATACTTTGATTAAATTGATCATCCTAATCTATTGTTATATAATTTTTCATACTGTGTACTTGAATTGTATGACTTGTTTTACAGCTTGTGTAAATTGCATGATAAGTAGGTATTATTGTATTATCCTGCTTTATTCTAAAATTTGTATATCTCAGTAATTTTCTCACACTACTTGAATTTGATATACTGTCCGTGTTGTATAATTTTGATATTGTGATCCTATATTTTAATGTGTCCACTACACAAAATTTGAAGTTAAAATTTGGAATGGTACTAAAGACTTTAGACTCTAACGTCAGAAAATGAGGGTTCTGTGTTGCACCATAAGTGCGCTGGTGCTATTGATGGGAGATGGGCTACTGAGATTAATGTCTATGGTAGACAAGAATTAGATAAGGTAGCTTGGAGTTTTATTTGTCTTCAATTATCTGATGGTGTGATAAGAAAAATTGGGAAAACTACCATAGCTGAAATACTCTGGGCTAAGTTAGGAGAACTTTACCTACTTAAGACTATGCTAAACAAATATTACCTCCTGAGAGAATTCTGTAACTTTAGTTTAGCTCTTCCTCTAGCCTAGAAGAAAATATTGATAAGTTCACAAAACCGATTCAAGATTTAGCTAACAGTAATGAGAAATTATTTGATGATCAACAAGTTGTTACCCTGTTAATTTCCCTCGGTGATAAACACAAAGAAATCAGAAATACCTTAGAATATGAGAAGGATGATCTTTTGCATTTGATGTTGTAACCTCAGCTCTAAGAAATAGTGAACTTGAATTAAAATCTGAATTCAAAGACTTTGAAAATGGCGAAGGGCTATACATAAACAAAAAATTGAACCAAAATAAGAATAATAATTTCAGCAACTATAACTCTTATAAGAAAGAAAAATCTCAAATTCTTAAATTTTGAGATAAGAATAAGAACCAAGGAGAATCTAAGAATAAAGTCAAGAAATGTTACCGTTGTACATTTTATAGAAGACTGTTCCACGAAAATATCTGGTATAAAAGATAAAATTAATTCTGATGCGTCTACAGCTATTGACTGCAATAATGAATTTGATATACAAGGAATTGCCATTATAACTGTAGCCAGAAAAACCCAAATGATAAAAGAATGGTTCACTAAATTTGTTAACCTGAATAGTAGATAAGTTTAGATGAATGACATGAGTTGTCAAATAAAAAGAATTAGAAACCTTAATCTTCCATTGAAAAAAAATCACATTCTCAAGTTGTCTGATGCCAGTATGTGCCCGACTTGCAAAGAAATCTAATTTTCTTAGGTGAATTAAATACTGCATATGATATATGGTTTTAAAAAAGATTTACTAAAATAAATCTTGGTGGTAAAGAAATAATATCCTCTCTCAAGGTTAATGAAATTTACACCTTGCAGGCAAACCTTTGGTTGGGAACTGCCCCTGAAAATGTAAACTCATGTTCTAACATGTCTTTAATCTGACACAAAAGGTTTGACCACATTAGTGAAAAGGGACTGATTATTCTCAATAAACTTGGATATTTTGGAAATAATAACATTGAAAAATTAAAATTTTCTGAAGAATGTATTATTGAAAAAAAAAAAATAGATTGCCTTTAAAAATTGAAATTCATAAATCCTCTTCTATTCTTGATTATTTACATGATAACCCGTGGGGTCCAGGTAAATACTCTAATTGGATTTCGATTCTATTTACATATAGTAGATGATATTTAATGAAGATACATGGAACTTTCTTTTAAAAACAAAATCTAATACTTTTCAAAACTTTAGGCAATGAAAATTGATGATTGAAAAATCAAACTAGTGAGAAAGTTAAAGCACTTAAAAATAATAATGGCCTTGAATTTTGTAAACTCGAATTTGATTCATTTTGTAAAGAATATAGAATTTTAAGACTTGGAATTGTAACATATACCCCTTAACAAAATGGTGTTATCGAGAGGATGAATACAACCTTATTGAAAAAGGTCAGGTGTATGTTATTGAGTTCTGGTCTTCCCAAGTTTTTTGGGAAGAAGCTTTGAAAATAGCCACTTATCTGATTAATACAATTTCCATCAAGTGTTGTTGATTTTCAAATCCCTAAAAAATTGTGGTCCGGTAAGTCTCCATATTACTCTAGACTGAAGGTATTTGGCTATTCAACCTATTCTCAACAAAGTGAAGGTAAAACTTGAACATAGATCCTTAAAATGTGTTTTTTTGGGATATGGAGATGAAACCAAATGTTATAGAATTTGGGTTAAAAGTCAAAATGGTTTCAAGGTTATTGTTAGTAGAAATGCCATTTTTAATGAAAATAACATGCCCTGCAATGCTTCTTCAGATTTGAAATATATTGAAGCAATATATATTAAAGAAACTATTTTGGAAAATTAAGATGATAACTCTACTAAGCCTAATCATCTGATTGAGGTAGAGATTTCAATCTGAAATAGATCAAAACCAGACTGAATCTGAAAATGAAGCTCAATCCTAATATTCTGTTCTTTCTTACTATCAAATGACTATAGATAGAGGTTGAAGAAACATGTTTCCGTCTACTAGGATTAATAATGATGATTTTGTGGCCATTTTTTCTGCTTTAGACTCTTTAAGGGTGTGTTTGACTCAAATTACTTTGTAAGAATGTATTCTGAAATAGTAGATTGATGGAAAATATGTGGTTGAAAAAGAAGGAAAAGTTATTGATGTGCTGGAAAATATTATTTTATTGAAAAATGTGTGGTTGAAAATAAGTAGAAGAATGAGAATGAGAATTTTAATCTGTATCGAACGGAGAGGAAAAGTTATTGATGTGCTGGAAAATATTATTTTATTGAAGAATGTGTGGTTGAAAATGAGTTGAAAAATGAGAATGAAAAAAATAATGTGTACCAAACATGGGCTAAATTTTGAACTTACTACTTTTGAAGAAGTTGTTAACTGTACGGAATCAAACCTTTGGAAAGAAGTGACGAAAGAAGAAATTGACTCTTTGATTAAATATAAAATTTAGATTCTTGTTAACATGCCTAATAATCAGAAGATAGGGAATGTAAGTGGGTTTATAAAGTTAAAGAAAGCGAGTGATGTTGAAAATAAGAGATATAAAGCCAAACTTGTGGCTAAAAGATTCACACAAAGAGAAGGTATATATTACAATGAAATATTCATTCCAGTTGCTAAATATATTTCTATTGAAATTCTATTTGCTTTGCCTGCTCACTTTAACTGGGAACTGGAACAACTTGATGTTAAAATTGCCTTTTTAAATGGTGACTTTGATGAATTAATATACATGAGTTAACTAAAGGGGTTTGAACTTAAGTAAAAACTTGAAAATGTATGTTTGTTAAAAAAAAGTCACTTTATGGTTCAAAACAAACTCCTAAACAATGGTATAAGAAAACTCATGTGTTCAAGACTTAGGCTTTTTTAAGAGCAATTTCGATTCCTATTTCTTTTAAAAAGGGTCAAGAGGACCTGAATCTGCTTATTTGTTATTATATATTGAAGATATACTTCTTGCTTGCCATGATATATCTAAAATAGATTTAATTAAATTAAAATTGGAATCTAAATTTGAAATAAAAGATTTAGGACAAGCTAAAAGAATTTTAAGAATGAAAATTAAAAGAGATAGGTACAATTGTACTCTTTATGTGAATCAATGCTCTAATGTATATAGAGTACTTGAAAAGTTTTCTATGTTTGAATGCAAACTTGTTTCACCTATTGCTAATCATTTTAAACTGTCTAGTGAACAATCACCTACAACTGATGAAGAGTTTGAAAGAATGAACAAAATACCTTGTACTACTATTATTGACTCTATTATGCATCTTATGGGATGTACTAGACCTGAATTGGCTCATAAGTATTTTAAGCAGATTTATGGCAAACCCAAGTGAAACTCACTGGCTTGCTATTAAATGGATGCTAAGATATTTGAAAGGTTCATCTGGTTAAGGATTAAAGTTTTAAAGATATAATGAAGGTATAATTCTGAAAGGCTACATGGATTTTGATTTTGCAAGTGATTTAGATAAAAGAAGATACACTTCTTACATTTTTACACTTTGTGATGGGTGCATTAGTTGGAAATCCCAAATGCAAAAATTAGTAGCCTTATCTTCAATATAGGCAGAGTATATTGGTACCTGTGATGCTGTTCATGAAGGACTTTGGTTAGGAGGGCTGTTAAAGGAAATTGGTTTTATAAATGAAATAGTTAGAGAATCTATAAGTAGTCAAAGTGCTATTTACCTTAGTAAAAACCATGTATATCATAATAGGATTAAACATGTTGATATAAAGTTTCAACTTATAAGAAACATGGTTGAGAAATGTTTAATTATCTTGGTAAAAATACCTATTGAATTCAACTCGTATGCTCTTGAAACCAAGATAGATGTTAAACTAACTTCATTATTTTCTTTTTACAGGTTAAATAAGAGTAAGTGAAACAAGTAAGGTGTCTAGAAACACTAAGAGGCTGTTCTCTTTGTGTTTGTGTTTTGTGTTTACGACAAATTTGTCGTTTTGTGTTTTCTTTATAAATTTTTAACTTGTTTTCAAAAATGCGTTTTCGAAAATGGGAAATAGAACGCATTTTCGCTGTTTTGGAAAATCGAAAACAGAAAACGACTTGAAAATGGTAAAGAAAATATGCCCTAAATGATTCCAAGAATAGTATAGCAAGGTGGAGATTGTTATACATTTGGGCTACCTCACTATTACTTGAGCTGTGGACTTGGGCCTTTAATTTGTGTATACAGGGTTTGGCCTATTTATTTGTAAAGTTGTGTTTTGGGACACACGCTTCTGGTCTTAATGGTGATGTGATATGGCCTTACACTTGGCTGTTCTCTGGCCATTGGATTTGTAGGTTTGCCTGGACTATATATGCTGCCTTCCCAACGTTTCTCATAGTTGTTGTATTTGAGTGTGTGTATTGCTAGGCTCTCTCTCTCTCTCTCTCTCTCTCTCTCTCATTCCATGTACTCTTCATTTGATTTTGTTCAATCTCTGTAATCTTGAGTGGATTTCCATTATTGTATTTAGTGTATAATGTGTGAGATTGTGAAGAGTTTACTGTAGCGAACTCTGCGTTGAGGCGAGAGGAAAATCAGGACGAAATCTCTAATTTCTTCATACATATTGTATTCTTGGTTGATTTTAGTAGATTTAGAGCTATATCTACTTGTAGATGCTCAACGTGTTGAGCATGCCTTTTGGCTAAACATTCAGACCTTTGAGGTGAAAAATTTTGTGTTCTTGAATCTTTTATTTTTCTGCGATTTACACTTTACAATTGATTTTGAGTTCAAATTGTTTCTACAAACAAGTTTGGGACCAATAGAGAACCCACCCCCACCAAAAAAAGAAGAGAAAAAAACCATCTTCTGTTTTCAATATATGCGAAATCAATCAAGTGCATGACTCTTGTGCATGACATTGAGATGGAAATTTTCTAATAAAGATATTCAGTTAGGTGTAAGTTTCTCGAGAACAAGGACAAGTTGGAATTATTCGATTATTTGGAGTGTTTGATACCGTCATATACTAAAGTTGCGTATTTAGATAACATAAAGGTTATACTTAAAAAATAAGAACGCTAGCGGTGCAAGGGACAAAGCCCTCTACTGCAGGGTTAAGAACCTCGTCGGTTTCAGCAAGATGCACCAAATAGTTGACTCAGTTTTTCTTCTACAACCATGCGAGGTTGTCATAATTGTGCTGTGGAAGTTTTGAGTTTTGAGTTCGATATGATGGCATGGATATTAATTGGATCACGAGTTGATGGAAAAGAATTGTTTTCCATCTCAAAATATTAGCTTATTAGGTGAAGTAATTCATTTTCTTATGAATCAATCACCTATCGCATTTCTAATTGATGTAAAAATACAACTTTCCAACATTGACTACATAGCGGATATATACGTAATCATACAATCATGTATTCAAACATCAACTCCCTGATGATTGTGTATGGGCTCCTCATTAAAAATTCGAATGTTAGTTGATCAACCACCAACTAACATTTGACATCCACCTAGCCATAGATATTTATGAACTAGTCAAATTAAATTTGTTTCCACTTACATGATCAACCTCAAGGTGTAAACCGTTGAATCCTAAAGTTTGAACATGCAACAATTTTCTATAATGACTAAGTTCATCAAGTCTTCCAAGAAATTGGGTTCTTACTACATAAACATATGCTCTTTCATTGTGGAACCCATTGTACAAGAAACGTGGTATGCACGTGAGCCTTTTTATTTGCAGCACAAAAATCCCATTGTCTTAAGTATTAGGAATGTGTTGCAAATGTTTCTAATTTTAACATTTGTCTTCAGTTTGTGAATGGCCTCTAACGTTTATTTTTTTGGTATGAACTTCTCTATTCTATGTGTTTTGATTTGTAATTGATCGTTTTTATTAAAACAAAAAGGATCCATGTTCCCTATGGAATAAATCTCTAGGTCCTAATCTTTGGAAAAATAAATACAAATGGCTCTCAAACTTTTATTTAACGTACTTTAAGTGTGTAATCGCTTTGTGATATGAAAATTACGAATAAAAATTGAGATAAAACAAAAAAGTGATTATAAAATTTCAACCAATTTGCTTGTGTTTTTACTTAGCATAAAAATAATTATAGAAAACTAATTTACACGTTACACGTTCTTTATTTTTCTTTGTGGATTAACAATAAAACAATAAAATAAAATATGAAGAATACAATTGGAGTTAAAATATTTATAGTTAATTAACGAATAGCTTAATTTAAATATTAAAAATGTGATGACATAAAACATATGTCGCATCAATGAAAAATTCGTGAGTCCGTCATTGATGCCATTAAGATGATATATCATTGGCATATCAACGCAAGTATTTTAGCCGTGTAAGAAGTTTTATGAGAAATGGCAAGTGCGATGCAAACATATTTAGAGGTTTTAAGTTGGTTCACATCCACTATTAAAGTAAGTATTTGATAAATTTACATCTATATATAGAGAAAAGGAGTTTGTCAAGCTTGAGCTGAAATAGCTATCAGTTCAAGCATGAGAGTCCTCATCCAAAAGGCTAGATAGAGATAAGAATGATCGAAAACTAGAAAGAAACAACATAATAATCTTTGAACTGGACGGCACTAATATATTTTTAACTAGTCAATTAAATTACTTACAACTCCCTAGGGATGTCAAAATAGTTAGCCGGCTCGGACAGCCCATGGCTCGGCTCGAAAAAAGCTCGTGCTCGAGCCAACCAACACTAGCCATTTCAACCTGTCGAGTCAAGCTTTATTAAAAAATAATAAAAAAAATTAAAAATAGATTTTAAATTCATGCTCATATAAATTGTACAAATTTTAAATTTTTATAAAATAAAAATTAAAATAGTAAAAAAAAAGAGCTAGCTCGACCCGCTAAGGCCCAGAGCCAAAAGCTCAGGTTGAGCTTTTGTTTTTTGGCCGAGTTTTTGTTCAGCTCGGGCCAAAAATACCCTATTCATTTTTGGTCGAGCCGAGCCTGAACTTCAAGTTTCAGCTCCTGGCTCGACTCGATTCGACTCAACTCGTTGACACACCTATTACTCCCTAGATAACCTCCCTCAAAGTGTAAACTGTTTCAACACGTGTTCCTTATCTCTTTCTACACCTCTTCCTTGTTGATTTTAAAGCTAAACTTTACAATATAAAATGAATCAATAGACTTATTTTCTTTTCTTATTTAATCCGAGCTTTTGCTTTTTGGCCGAGTTTTTGCTTGGCTCGAGCCAAAAAAACCCAATTCATTTTTGCTTGAACCGAGCCCGAACTTCAAGTTTCAGCTCGTGGCTCGACTCGACCCAACTCATTGACACCCCTACGACTCCTTAGATAACCTCCCTCAAGGTGTAAACTGTTTCAACACATGTTCGTCCTCTCTTTCTACACTTCTTCCTAGTTGATTTTAAAGCTGAACTTTACAATATAAAGTGAATCAACGGTCTTATTTTCTTTTCTTATTTAATCCAAGCTTTTGTTTTTTGGCCGAATTTTTGCTCGGCTCGAGCAAAAAAAACCCAATTCATTTTTGCCCGAGCCGAGCTCGAACTTCAAGTTTCAGCTCGTGGCTTGACTCGACTCAACTCGTTGACACCCCTACTACTCCCTAGATAACCTCCCTTAAGGTGTAAACTGTTTCAACACGTGTTCGTCCTCTCTTTCTACCTTTCTTCCTAGTTGATTTTAAAGCTGAACTTTACAATATAAAATGAATTAACGGTCTTATTTTCTTCTCTTATTTAATCCTACAGCTAATATCCATTCTTACAAGTTACATTATTTTGGTCAACGTATGCGTTCTTCTCAGGCACGTGCCTAATACCTATATATATACTGTTGTTTCAAGCCATTTTGAGTTCAGAAATTACAAGTATTTTTTTCAGTTCTTCAGATTTCTTTCATCTCTACGCATTACAGTGTTCCATCCAAATTTGCATGTTCTCGCTCTAGCTTGGTAGTTTCATCATTCGTTCAAGAATGAGCCCAGTTTTAACGAATCATTTAGTGGACAAATACAGAAAATATGAACGTGTATTCAACCACTTCAACGAAAATCAAGATATGAAAATATTGCCTTGTAAGCTTCAAAAGTGCATCGGCTTATTAGGTGGGGGTGATGTCCCTAGAAGAGGCAGAGGTGGCCGTCACGTTGGACTCAGACGGAGATGGCTTATTGTGTTTTGAGGATTTTGTGAAGCTATTTGATGAAAAGGTAAACGATTTAAAGGAGGCATTTAGAATGTATGAAATGGAAGGGAGTGGTTGTATAACACCAAAGAGTTTGAAGATAATGCTTTGTAGATTAGGAGGGTCTAAAACCATGGAGGAATGCAAATTGATGATAGCTCATTATGGTATCATTGAGGATGGACAGCTCAATTTTGATGATTTTAAGGTAATGATGTATTGTTAAAATTGAACGTTATCTTGTCCTTCATAGTTGTTATTCGTTCATCCATTGTATAGGTTATAGGACACATTCTTTGTAGGTCGAGGAGCGAGATTATATATGACAAGATATGAAGTATTAATCGCAATAATAACACAAGAACAAGAATTAATTTGACATAGTAATTGAAAATTTTATTCACTATAAAGGGGAAAATAATACAACAATATTATGTTCCTACACAATTCTAACTTTCAATAATAATTTAATTTGTAAAAAATGTCTACTATATAGGGGTACTATCAAACCTAAGGATAGCACTAAAGATGGAAACAAGATAAAAAAATGTGTGGAATAAAGAAAATAAAGAAAACTCGGATTGTCTCGGCGCTCGAGCGTCACGCTCGCCGCTCGAGCATTAGGCTCACACTGGCGCGCCGCTCGAGCGTCGGGTTGCATCAGGTGAGCGACGGCTCTCTGCTGAAAAACTCATTCCCGCTGCTCGAGTGTTAGCTAGCCGCGTCAATCATCCTTGGCTATTTTGTCATCTTCAATCCCATCACATCAAATCACACAACTCTAATCTAATTTTGTTCACAAACCCAATAATCTCCACCTTGACACAAATTACATTGCAAGGAACAAAGTTTCGATATTTCTCCACCTACAGAAAAATTTGACTGCAAGGAATGAACTGAACTCTTCAACAAGGACCAAACTAACTTCTCCAACGAACAAAAAAACTCTCCACCTTTTCCACGATATCTAACTAGAATAAATAAATTCAAGCACTGCTCCGCAGACTTACCCTCGAGTTCCCAAAAATCACAAATGAATTGAAATTTACCAAACAGGGCCAAATTACAACTGAAACATAAATCAACACTACAAAATGCTTTTACAGAAGTCTCCTTGAAGCATACACAAAATCAGCTTCCCCATACCTATCTCTACTGGATATGTCCCTAACAATTGAATAGGATGACACCATAGGAGATGTTGGTAAAGTGGTATTACCTATAACCTCTGAACTCGATTGAGCTGTAATTTTTAACACGGACCCTAAACCAAATCCTAATCGTACTATACCAAACTGAATGTCCATCTTGGTACTAAAAATTTGCTAATTATTCTTCATGGATTTTGCACAACCTTGTAAGACGTATAACTGAGACTTTTTTTGTCCCTCCAATACAATATGAACAACTTTGCAAACCTTCAAACCTCCACCTTCACCAAAAGAACTCGTACCCTTTTGAATCAAGAGTAGGCAAAGAGATGAAATTTTTTTCAAATCTGGAACAGATCGAACCTGATCGAGTATTCTAACTATCTCATCCAACAGTTAAAGTCTGACTTTACAAATACAGCTACCCAAAAAGGTGCATTGTTCCCCATGACTAGACACATTTTGAAACTGTTTTATATGTTTAAAATAAATCTGGATTGAAACACATACGAAAAGCACAAGCTAAATCAATAATTCAGTCCTTGTCAGGTTTGGAGTCACCGTCAGAAATAGCAAACATATCTCCATCACTTAAATAGTTCGCTACGACATCGAGTTCATCTATAGTTTTTCATCACTTTCCCTTCTGATTTGCAACCAAATTTTCTTGATTCTGCAACTTGTTACAATCACTCTTGATGTGCTCTTTCTTCTTACAATAAATAAAAAAAAATTGATTACAGAAATTAGATTTAGACCTCCCCTCTCCATGAACAACAAAGCATTCTGTATCTCTGGCCTCAGATCGAACAAGGTGCTCTATCTTCTCATTTGAAAACAAGGTATCATACACATCTTCAATTGTGAGAGTATCACGACTATATTAAATCGTGTCTCTAAATGTCATAAAAGAAGCAAGTAACGACCACAATAAAATCAAGGCCAAATCTTCTTCATCGTACTTTACCTCCAAGATCTTCAAATCAGCGATAATTTCTTTAAACATATCCAAGTGATCTTCCAACGATGAGAATACAAATGCAGCTTCAGGTGCAAGTTGTTGGTTAGATTCTTAGTTATGCACAATTGTTCAAACTTCAACCATAACAGCAACAATAATCTCCTTCAAAACATTGCGAAGAATATGATTCGAAAATATGAAGATGAATTTGTGAAAGTGCCTTTTGATCCTTACGTTGTTTCTCCTCGTTGTCTAAGTTGAGGGTATCTTGTAAAATCCCAACAATGCATTATCTAAATCTATTTGAGCAAGTACTGCTCCCATCTTCACCGTCGCTATGAAAATCTTGTGTTACAATCTAAAAGCGAAATATCATACTTAATGGTTGCCATCAAGAACAAGAATCTCGAACAAATCAAACTTTAAGCTCTGATACCACTTGTCGGGGGTGAAATGAGGCTATATATGGCACAATATGAAGTATTGATCGTAACAATAGGAACACAAGAAAAATAATTAATTTGACAAAGGAATTGGAGATTTTATTCATTATAAAAGAGAAAAAAATACAACAATATTGTGTTCCTACACAATTCTAGCTCTCAGTAATAATTTAATTTACAAAAAGGTGTCTACTATATATAGGAGTACACGTCATACCCTAATGATTGCACTAAAGACGGAAACAAGATAAAAAAATGCGTAAAATAAAGAAAATAAGGAAAAATCCGAATTGCCTAGTGCTCGAGCGCAAGACTCGCGCTAGCGCTCAAGTGTCGGTGGGCGACAACTCTCTGTTGAAATCTCCGTCCTACCGCTCGAGTGTCCATCTAGAGGGAAGCTAGCGCCGTCAACCCATTTTTCCTCTTTGGACCCTATTTTAATGTCTTCAAGGTCCAACACATTAATCCATGCAACACTGGCCTAATTTGGGCCTCAAACCCAACAGTCTTTACAATTGGTTATTCTTGTAATTTTTCATTTTTTTTTAAAAATAAAACAACTCTAGGTGGCATGATTTTATTAATAAGAAAATTAACAAAAATAGACGTAAAAAAATATTTGAGTGATCCTCATTTTCATGTGAAGAGAACAAAAGAAAGACGTGAGCTCTTGACAATATGCATTTTTCTTCAGCAACAAGTGAATCTAGCTCCCACGTTGAGACTAAACTACTATTTATCATGTGTTATTTTACTTTGGTTTTTTTTTTCATCCTTTAGAAATAGGTATGCGTTACCCTTATGCCACGGTCTTGTTGAATTTTGGGTGCTAGGCAACATGGAATTTTAATTTTGGATATAATAGCTTGATGGTGGTACATGTAGGGGCCAAGCCAACCTGGCTCGACGTGTAAACACCTGAGCTCGACTTAGTCCTATGGATGACCCAAGCTCGGTTCGTATACAAAAGTACGGTTCGTATACAAAAGTATTGCTCAACTTGGCGTGGGCCTCATGGGTCAAGCCAAGTAGTCCATGAGCCGATTCATTTTCAAGTTTTTTTTTTTTGTAAAAATTGAAACCCTCCTTTTTGGAGGTTTGAGACTACGTACTTTTAATTTAAGCGTAGTTAAAATTATCTATGAATAAGAAATTATGTATACAATTTTAATCATAAAATTTAAAGAAAATTAAAATAGAAAATATTTATGAGTAATAGATCAGTTGTATATTGAAAATCTTCAGCTATTAATATGTCAACTTTATCTTGAATTTGAAATTCTGCATCATTTTAGTTCTTTAAATACATTAAGCTTCTATGTAATACTAGTGAGGGCACATGCGATGCACGTGTTAGAGTTTAGTTGAGTAGTTAATAGTGTGGTGATTTTTATTTATTTTATACAAAATAGATAGAAGAAATTTTTGATATTTTTATAAATGAAAGGAGATTGCGGAAACATTGTGATTGAGATATTGGCTTGGTAATTTACCAAGCATTGCTTGATATGAAGTTGAAAATTGATGGGATAAGAGAGAGTAAGAAGGAAAATGAAGTAATGGATGAAAATGAGGACGAAAACATTCGACAATTTTTTTTTGAAGGTGAAAATTGATGGCATTGCCAATTTATCAGTGGTCGACATGATTTATCTTTCTAATATCAGCAGCTTTAAATGAAATTCTATATAATAAACAATACATATGCTGGAATAACAAACAATGGTTGTGACATACACTCAATACTTAATAAAGTAAAAATTTACAAATAACAGTTGAATGCTGGACATATATAGGGACAAAGATGAAGAGATGTTGTAAAGATTATTGTGAGTAGAATCCAAAATGAGAACATTCATAAAACTTCAACAGAATGTCGCTCAATGTGAAGTTTGCTTCCATCAATTAAACAGTGTCTTTATTGTGTACCTACTGTCAAATTTTATCATTAGACGTCAGATATTGCCATTACAAAACAAAAAAATTAAACAATAGAAGAGTATAAAAAAGATAAAGAACATTGAATGAAATT
>CAIGRP010070382.1:0-12286 GCA_903798385.1 Fraxinus cuspidata
TTGAAAACTGGAAGTGCACTCTAACAAGGACAAGTAATAAATCGTACATAGAATGTCAATTCCATGTTGACCTGTATCTAGCTATGAATCTAAATATATGTAAGCCTTAACCTAATTGTAGCAATATTTGAGTGAATTTAAATCTTTACTAAAAAAATCTTCTTGAATTAGCTAAAGGGGCTTTGAAAATGTGGAGAAGTTTCGAATGTGTAAAGGATAATGACACCAATTTAGGCGTCAGCGAGTCCTGCGACCCCTTGGTGCGAGGCATGAACAAAATACTTTGTTGGACAGCAAACACGAATTAAGCGATCAACTATTATGTTAACCGATTAATGCATGACTAAGAGTGACTAGGCACGTCTTATTAGTCTTTTCCCTTTTTTTAAAAAACATTTTATTTCACTTTAGTTTATTAACTTTTTTTATGTTTTTTTATTTTATTAAAAGGCTTTTATTTGATTTTGATTTTAATTTCAAAAATTTAAATGACTTTATCTATACAAAAGTAAAAAAATAACTTTATTCGATAAATATTTAGATAAAATTTAAGTTACGGTACTATTTATAATTATGATTTTGAAATTTATTATTTTTTGGAAACTTTGAAAATATGAATGAAGTTCTTATAAATCTGTTAAGTAAGACTTGTCTAGTTAAAAGATAAAATTATGAAAAATTAGTCTTAACTTTTGCATTTCAAAAACTTGGAAATTGTGTGATTAATTAATTGTAAGAATTATTAAGTAAATAAAATATTTTATAATTTTAAATGTATGGTATATATTATTTTAATTATTAAATGATTTTTATAATGATTTGAGTATTTGAAATAATAAATAAAATAAGTAACGTATACGTACAAGATTGTAAAACTTAAAACTTGATCGCACATCTAGTCACACTTTTTGCTTTTTAGCACACTGCATATAATAAGTTTTATTAAAGGGAAAATTTCATAATTAAGTTCTTAAGTATCACCTATTTCAAAATTAAGAACAAATGTTTCAAATTTCAAAAATCAGATATTAATTAAAATTTATATATAATTTAATTAATTAAATATATTAAGGTCATAAATTTATACAATTTTGTCACAAATTAACGATTTAATTAGTCACATATTATTTTTTGATCACAAATTAGAAATTTTATATGTCACAAATTATTTTATTTTTATAATTCAAAAATTTTATAGGTCACAATTTGTTCATCAGTCACAAATCAAAAATTTATATATCACAATTTATTTATCGGTCACAAATCATAAATATTATAAGTCACAATTTATCAAATAAATTTTCAATTAAACACAAATTAAAAATTTATAAGTCACAATTTATTAATCGGTCACAAATCGACAATTTTTTAGATCACACTTGATTTCTTGGTCACAATTTATCTTTTTCATTGCTGACATATTGTTTATTGGTCACAGATTAACCAATTTAATGGTCACAATCAACCAAATAATTTGTGACCACAATCAACGCTTTTAACCGCCATCTCACCACTTCCTCCACCGCCACTACCGCCACCGTCGCCCCAGAACCACCACCACCACCTCTCAACAGCAACACCATCGCAAACAAATCAACACATCGCAGAAAAACTCACCTCGATATACTCGCCACCAACATCTAACCATTACCTTCGACCACCACCATCTCCCAGCTAGCACCAAAAAATCAGATCTAAAATGATCAGTCACACAGTGCCCACCGCCATCAACACAACCCAACCCTATACAGACGGTTCGTCGCCACCACCAACAAAGCTCCACAAACGCAACACACCACCAGCCACCAACACCATTGCACCACCACTACCATGCGATACTTCGCAGAACGCTGTAGGGGCGATAGGCGGGCACCTCGCACCCCAACGCACACCACCACCTCATACCACACCGCCATCAACACAACCCAACCTTACATAAACGCACCGTTGCCACCACCAACGAAGCCCCACAACACAACACACCACCAGCGCCACCGACTCCAGTACACCGCCACCACCTGCGCGGTGCTTCGCAGATCGCTGCAGGGACGAAGCCGTTGCAACGGCTGCGCACTTAGATCGCTACTGACGGCTGTGCGCAATCTCGAGCAGCGCTGCTCCAACGACTTCACGTTTGGCGACGTCGATGGTAATGAAGAGAGAATGGGAGGTAGAGTAGAGAGAGTGTGCAGATTGAAAATGAGAAAGAAGATGAATATTAGGTCCGTTTGATTGCAATAGGGAAAATAGATGGAAATAAAATAAATTTTAGAGAAAATAATTGCCTAAAACTTGTTTTTGAGGGAATTGTTAATTAAGTGTGTTTGATTGGTATAATTTTTCACCCGAAAAATTTTTAAATTTTGGATCTTTTTGTATTGGTTTGATTTTGTTTATATGGAAATTGTCCATTAAAGTGATAATTTTTTCTACAATTGGTTATAAAATTTGTTTTCATTGTTAAAAAGTAATATACATATATATATATATATACACACACACACACACTAAGAAAATCATTTTTCATCAAAGTTTAGTATTCGTTTGGTTTGTTGTATATGGAAATTGTCCATTAAAATGATTTTTTTTTTTTTTACAATTGGTTATAAAATTTGTTCCAATTGCCAAAAAAAAGGAAAAAAAAGAAAAGGTGGAAATCAATTCCACAATTTAAATGAAAATGTGCACGTGTGGAGTAAAGTAGGAAATAAAAATTTCATAGCAAAAAATGATTATCAAACAAGCCAAAACATGTCAAACATAGCCTTAGGGTTTGGGGTATAGGTATATAGTTGAATTTTGTAATATTATTATTCAATATTAAAAAATTGTATTTTCTTCTGATTTTTGTATATGTAAACTATAATTCTGATTTTTGACATGTAATCTTTAAAAGTGGTACTCCATGTAATTTCCAATTTATTAAACGGGCTATAATTCCTTAAATTTAATTGACTATGTAATTTAATATAAATAGTATAGCAAATGTTAAATATAATTCTTGTTTGATTCTTTTTTTTTTTCCCGAATTACCTCTCTCTCTCTCTCTTAATTATATTATTCAATAAAATAATATTATACGCAAATTCAAAATTTCTCTTTATTTTTTAACAACAAATTATCAATCATCAATTCCAAAATATAATATACACAAAAAATATTATAGCCGTGTATCATTGCTCATGTGAACGGTTGTAATTTAACTCCATTTTCACTTATTTTTCCACTTTAATTTGAACTCTGCCAAACGTGTATTTACCCCCTTCTTCCTTCTCCGGCCACCACTCTCCTCCGCTTTCGCCTCCGCCTCTAAACATTCATCTAATTCTAGTATAGATACACAGTGGTCAAATCGTTACCGCAAATTTTTCATTTTAGTTCATTAAAACAACATTCTCATCACCAGCAAACCGCGAGCTATCAATCATCGTCGCTGTCCTAATCAGGATTCGTTGCCCCAAGTAAATGAGCTTGACGTCGCCAATAATGTGACTCAGGGCCATTGCCGTGCGCTCGTCTCTGTTCTCACTGGTACGCTTTTCACATATTTTGTCGCTTGGGATTTTTATACATGTTTCTATTGCTGTATGCATACTGTGAGGATTTTATATAATTTGATTAATATAAAAGCAGTGAGTCAAATTGAAAAATTCTCAGGTATGTACAACCGTTCAATAGAAAGTTCAATCAGGAAGGGGAAGCTTGATTTGCAGTTGCTTTGTAGCCTGGAAGTTACGGTCCTCTGAATTATTATTTCAATATTGTAGAGTTGTCCATGGGGATTTTGAACCTTGCAATTGTGATTCCACAGGCATGTATATTTTACCTATTCTCCCAACAGAACCTTTTACAGCATGATAACCTCTTCTGATGATTGTTAAATTTGGTTAATGATAAGACATTCAACCCTTTCTAAATAAACTAGCATCTAGTAATATACATAGATATTCTTAAGTGTATAAATTCTAGTTTGACAATCAAGCAAAAACTTCTCCATGATATTTTAAAGCTACTCTGTGGTAGTAGCTATTTTTGCCTTTCTTGTGATGACATTGAGCGTATGGATCACTATTTGTGTTGAGTAATATGAAATATCACACATATTATGAGAATGGTCACCATTCTTACAAGACTGAGAGAATTAAATAAAAGAATCAAATCACTCCATCTCCATAATAGGATAAAAATTTGGTAATATTCAATTTATATAATTGTTTTTTCTGGGAATGTCAATTATATAAAATAATGTCAAATTGTATGACCTTACTTATCCATGTGCCAGTTATTTCCAATAATGAAGATGCCAATTGTGAAATGGCTGAGAGTGGACCTTTGTGGATGTTTCTTTTCATTTTTGCTAATGACTTTTTTATAGTGAGTTGTGACACTTCTAAAAGTATTTTGCTGATAGGGCTTTTGAACCATCCATCTAACACTTCACTCTAAGAGAGGATCATATTTATGTATTCAAATTTAACCTCTAATGTGCCCCCCAAGTATAGGCCATACTCATTTTTTTTTTATAAAAAGTATGACACGTGCACAATTTTCATAATGGATGTAGTAAGACTTGAACTTAGGACCTCGCCTACTTTGACATCAAGTGGAATAATATAATTGTAATCTTGTTTATACTTTTATAGATGTAACGGAGTCCTATTAATTGCTCCTGTAAAAACTTGCTATAATCAGTTCTACAATTTTGGTAATACATACAATTAACTCCTAAAATTATGCTAATTACATCTATTTTCCGCAACAATTATATCTTATTATTCATTGGAGCGTCCTTAGTGAGCTGGCCGAGCTGTTGGGTCCGATTTGGAAATCCTAGAGAGTTCTAAATCCAATCCAATTCATATCGATACTTTCGATGACTCTTAAAATCACACACCCAATTTCACTGGAATGAAGAAAATTTCCTAGAAAATTTTACTGAGTTTTAATAATGAATATCATATAATCTATAATTAAAGGCCCCAACCGAAATCAAGTTAATTCATTAATTCATCAGTTTTATGATACAAGGAAAACAAGAGATTTTCTCTTAGTGACTGTCATATAGTCTATAATTAAAGGCTCCAACAGAAATCAAGTTAATTCGTTAATTCAGCAGTTTTATGATCCATGCAAAGCAAGAGATTTCTCTCTCTGCTAATACAAGTTCCATAAGAGAGTTCTTGAGCATTAGATATTCGTGGTATTTTGAGTAACATCCTGGTGATCATAGGTATGTGAAGGAGATTGTAAATATCATGGTTTATTAAGTTAGTGGAATTGTGAAGATCGTGCATCCAACTTGGTATCACAATAAACACATCAGTCATATACTATTTAGAATTATAGTTCAAAATTTTGAAACGCCTGAGCATTTCCATTTTCAGAGATAAGAAAGAGATGCAAAAGAGCATATATGAAACTATAAGATTTCCAATAAAACTTTCTAATGTCCATTTACTCATGAAACGGTTGATAATATTCAAAGTTAAATCATATAAGCATGTTTTTTTTATGAACACGTGACAATGAAATTAACATTTAAAAGAAACAAGTTAGTTTATTCCTAAAGTTCACCATGTTTACAATGTTCATAATTGATGGGTTAGTTTGTGCAAGGGAAGCAAGATCCTGGCTGAGTTTATAGCTGTATGATGGACTGGACTGAGAAAGGAGAGAAAGGGGGTCCCCTCATTCACCATAGTGACTGAAAGGTAAGTTACAGGGTAAACAAGGCAAAAATTTAATAGAGAGCAACTCTGTTTTTGAATAACTTCTCAGAAGTTTGTGTTTTATATTACCGAAACTTTTCACGTTATTGAAACTTCAGACCATGTTAAAAATTGTAATTTGTCAAGTTATGCTATAAAACAGAGTTTTCATTATAGTTTTCCTTCAAATTCTCAAATGAGAAAGCAGTTAAAAAATTTGGTCAAACTTCACTGTTGCTGTCAGTCATAAACTGGAAAATAGGCTTGAGTTTATGGAGAAGGAAGTGCATTATTGTTAACGAAGTTTATAATTTGACTACGAAGAGAAATAATTTTTTATGTTCAATGAAGAAGAAAAATATTGGATTCTCTTATTAGGACACTTGGTGCTTCAGCACGAGTGTTTTAAAATTTATAGTTGTATATTAAAAACATATATGAACTAAGTGATTGATAAAAAGATCACAGTGAATTAATAAAATTTCATGACAGGGATGCAACTCTGAATTGGAGCAAATTCCTTCTATGGAAATACAAAAAATGTCTAATATACATTGTAGCATTTAATTGTAGGCATATAGTTTTCTTTTGGAGCTTAAGCTAGAAAAATATATTTTTAATATGGAATCTGTCTAAAAGTGCTTGTCCATCCACTTCTTTAGACTACTTTAAACCTGTATTTCGTTTGCTAATAAAGATGAACTGTGGGTTTCTGCGTGTTATTCTTGTTTGTGGACAATAATAAATGTCAATATATGTTTTTTTGAATTCAATAGGATGGTGACTGGAGGTGCATATTTTCAATATTATTCCTGCATAGAATCAGCTTCATCTAAAGAAGTTTTTAATCGTATATTCAGCAAATGATTACTTTTTAACAGTTTACCCTAGATCATTCTTAAAAAATAAGCTAATATGTGGATGTTACATCTTTTTCCAGGGTGTGCTTCCTTTCAGAATTCTCCTTTCCATTTAGTTTTTTTTGCTGTGATTATATATGTTTAGTATACTGCTTGTTATCTTCTCAAATGATTCTTCTATATTGCGAAATAAATTTAAAGGAGAGACTCCCAGAGTAGCAAAATTATGTAGTGGTATATCTCTGAAAGTCCGAAAGCTCCAAAATAAAAGCCCTTTTCATTTGCTTCTCATGCTTAAAAATTCTTTGGCCGTTTAAATAATGAATCATTTATTTTGAAAAAGGTAATTGTGTCACTTGGAGCTTGATCATGGTATCAACTTTTAAATGGTGGCAATTCCCGAGCCTTCGTTATTGCAGCACCCACTGCATGTCTTTTTGGGCTTTTAGCAGTCTTGGCTGTTCCCCCAGAAAAGCAGACAAATCAAGTACCTACAATTGAGGTACCTATGTATTTAAACTGTGCAATTTACCATATTGCAATATTTTGCATATATTTTTTCTTTAAATATATAATAAGACTTACTGCTGTTAAATTGTTGAGATCTGCAATCCATCTTAGAAACTAGAAAAGAAGCGAAGGAATCTCTAAACTTGCTCAAGGGCTGTATGATATATTTCTGTTCTGGTGATTTATTTATAAATTAATGTGCATGCTAAATGTCAAAATGTAGTGAACATTAAAACGAAGATTGAGCATTTCAGATATTACTTGGAAAGTGTTATAAAATTGTTCCAGTGTAGACCTTGGTAAAGGTAATGGATGGTTGGAAAAGTGAGACTTCTATATGATGAAATGCTCAAGTGAAAGGATTTTTGCTGTCACACGGTGAAAACTCTATTTGGCATAGCATTCTACATTTACTTGACTCCTATCACTTCTAGCCACTGTCTAGCTTGCCATCAAGCTGCGGGTTTTATTGAATGTACATAGCACCGAAGGTCGATGAAAGGGATTAGAACAAAGCACATGTTTTGATGGTCTTCGGCACTTCCTTCTATTGGATTTTAAACGCAAAATAACAGAGAATTGAAACAGAGAAACCAATACAAGTATTTAACGTGGCTCGGCGATGTGCCTACTTTTACAAGGAGCGAAACATAGATTTTTATTCAGTATGAATAATAGGGTTACATTATCAAGATTTATACTAACCGTAGTCCAAGCCCACGTAAGACTTTAGGACTTGTACGAGAAAAATACACATGTACAGTAAATCAACTTGTATTCTACTCTATATCATATACAAAACCTTTTTCTCTAGTTTTTGTACAATCTTATGCATTAATTCAGATATAAGTATTAAAACACAAAAGTGAGTTTTGCTACTATATGAAGTATCTAGATGCTCATTAATTGAAGCTTATGCAATGTGTTTGTTTACAAGTATAAATTCATGTTCTTTGATTTTTGAGACTTCTGTTGCATGATGTCCCTGATATTAGCCATTTCAGTAAGTATGATAAAAGCGAGAATTTCTGATTTTGTGATTTTTCTATAACCGGCACCTTTCTTATCTCCTTTTTCCCCATTTTCATCTTCATTGTATTTTAACTAGTTCATGTGAAATCAAATCCTTTAATGTATATCATAAACTATTGGAAAATCATCGGTAATAAAACCTTATTTGAAATAGCTTCCTCTGGTCCAGGTTTGGGCAGCTGTGATATGACTTGGAAATCAATAATTCATTCTAAAATTCTGAATACCATTTCTAGCCCCCTTAAATGTGTATTCAGTTCTGTAAAGTTTACAATTCCAGTATCAATGGCTTGGCCTAGATGGAAGGGATAGTTTTGTGAATTGTATTTTAATGTTCTCGATGGATTATGATTGGAAGCACAAGAGCAAAAGACACTACAGCTGAATAACATTGATTTGATAATCATTTTATTTGAGCCAAGGATAAGTTTATAGATGAATTCCTTAATGGTAAGTTTATTTCACAGGGGAACAAGGTTTCGGGAATTTACTTAACATGCATAGTCGAAAATAAAACAAATTTCAATTCCCACCAACGATCTTCTTTGTGTTTAGAAATAAACTGTGATAGAAATTATACATTTTATAGATTATGTAGACTCCTTTGCTGAATCTTGGAACACAAACAATCACGATCTGCAATCCACAGCTGTTCAATTGTCTAGCCTCCAATGGAAATCCACACAGGGAACAAGAATGAGAGAATTGAGGGTTCTCTTTTCTTGTGCTAGCAAGAATATGAATTATTGTGTGTACTATTTTTCTGAAACCTTAATGATTTATTAATATAAGTCCAAGTGGGCTTGGCCCATCTCTTAAATTTAACCCGGTCAAATATTTAATTAATTCAACTAATTAAATATGGTCTATGAATTAATTAATTCGAACTTATTAACAAACAACCTAATTAATTAAATGTAAAACACTTGTTAATTAATTAATTAGTGAATCTGATTCTTCCAGTTCTCATTTTGTGTGTGACCCATCAGGTTTCCGATCAAAATGTTTAACGACATGAATTATTATTTTGATATAATGAAAATCAATAAAATAAAATACCCCTTTTAATTTATAACTAATTTACTTTCGTTGTCCCGAATTGACATCTAGCAACGTGTTAGGGCAATACATGTGACGAAAAATGTCACGTGGTATGACATAATCAAACTTATTCGTTTACCATGAAATTATAATCCTTTCGTCAATATGATACGATCAATTACGAGATATGTATGTGTGTCAATCTCAATTATCGATCATATTTTTCATCCCACTTTTAAGTTAATGTACTTATGAATATACCTTAGCTAAGGATTTCGTTATTAACTTAACTGAATGAAATGTAGATCATAATCTTTTATTATCTAAGAGTGACGAATCCTTTATTGATCATTCACAACTTTCATATGATTCTTGACATACACGAACGATGTCATATTAGCGACCCTTGGCAGTGCAACATCCAACATCACCAAAGTATGACTGTCCTCATATAAGGCACTATGATGGCTTCAAGTTAAAAGACCAACTCCACCACTGAACGTTAGAGATTAACCACTGATACTCAGATAGTTATCCATGTGAAATCTTTCCAACGGGTCTCCAATGTTTTGTTCTATAACAAAATATCCACGTGTTCATTTCAGAATCACCACACTTTAACTTGTGAGATCAGCTACTTACTTTACAAGTAAGAAATGCCACACGTGATGATTTATCCGTAATAATGATATATAATTTGTATTTCACAATCACAACTCATTGTGATTAATAAATTTCAAAGGCTTGAATCTACGGATTATATTATTTAATTATTTGAACATTAATTTAATAAAATAATAGATATTATCATAAATATGCAACAATTATATATTAAAAGTGTTTATGTTCAAAGTTAATTGAACCTAGGGCATAACATTCATACAAGGAAGGCTCGAATTCTTCCTCTTGGGAAGGAGGGGTCGAATCCTTCTGCTATGGAAGGGTTATAGATAACCTTCAGTCTTATTTAAGTCCTTGAGGAGAAGGGGGGTAATGGACCAACACTTCCCTTGGTTTGATTTGTAATAATAATGACCAGATCGGAACATATTTTTCAAGACTTCAGCATTTTATCCCTATCAATAAACAAAAATAACTGATTGAAGGTTTTTGTTCAGTTTGAGTTCAATTCCTCCTCCAACCCCACAATTAGGGGATTTTCAAAATGTATGTTTGGAGAGGTTGCCTCACCCCCTTCGTCTTTCCTTTCCATTCCCTTATACTTCTACAGAACACGTGAAATGTTATACCCCTCCTACAATCTTCCCTACCTGTTGAAAGATCCTTTATCACTAGACATTTCCATGTCAAGTTTTAGTTTTTAACATATTAATAGTTCTTAGGATATCGTTTATGCAAATAGTACAAACTTTAATCGATCTTCTTTCAGGATTTTTCCTATTCACAAGTTATTTATTTACTGCTGGTGCAAAAGATATTTCTTATTCTGAGCTTGTCTAGGATTTTAGAGGACGTTGTGTTTGACATCTTTTAGACAACGTCAGCTAGTTGTCTGATTGTCTTGTGCAAAAAATGTATATACCATCAAACTTTAGAAGTTGAAAAAAGATAATAATAATAATAAAACAATTGAAATTTCTTATTGATCAACTAAATTGTAGGGTGTATTTGATAACAGCAGTTGAAAAATAGTGAGGCTAAAAGGACTGCAGTCAAGAATGTGAGGTTTGACAGCAAAAGGACAACATGCGCAAATACGTTACGTGAACAGTCCAATGCAAGAGAAGACAATTCACCCTCTACTAAATATGAGAGAAGAAAATCAAAAAGAAAACTGAAGCTCATCTCTTGGTAAAGCAGCATCAACTGTTAAAAATAAGATTTCGTTGGTTTGATAAATTTGATACGAAGGCCAAAAGGGATGCCTTAACAAGGTGAGATCACTCACTAAATCTCACCCAAAAACATCTGCCATATCTGTTGGTCTGGCTGCTCCAACAAACTTTTCAACCTAGGAAGATATGTCCACCAACAGACAATGCCCAAAGGGTCTTTCAGAAAGGTTACACCCCAAAAACTGAACCAGCAAGATTAGACTGTTGAATAGTTGGGATTCAATTGTTTTACACTCCTTTAAATAGGAGAAATTACAGAGATTAACTTCTAGAAAATAGGAGCTGAAAAACAGAAAGAACAAATCTTATGTGATAAGATGAGATTTCTATCAATATAATTTCAAATAATCCTTATTTAAATTCAAAAATAAACAAAGCATATAATCCTAAGATAGGATAAGCATAAGAATAACTCGGTTCAACAGAAACAAATCGTCGATAGCTTTTCATGGCTAGAAGCCTCCCTAGGATGGACCATGTAGTTAATGACACTCCTGTCATACATGGGTTGAACCGACACTCTGCCTAAAGATGAAGGTAGAGACTGACCTATAAAAAATTGGTGCACCATCAGACATTAACAGATGTTATGGAATTTAACATGGTAGACTGGACTCTCTTCTAGGCAGGTTATCATTTAAACAAGCCACAGAAGAATCTATGAACAACGTCCACAAGCTTTCGGGACTAGCCCAAACAAGATATTCAGATCCACAATGACTAAATAAGTAACAAGGCCCAACTAATCATGAGAATCACCAACCTTCAGACTACCCTTAACATAGGACAATAGGGGGCACTATGGAACTAGTCAAGAGAATTGGTGGGTTGTTTGCAATTTATTGAGATGTATCTTTAGCCATTCTAACCTGTAAAAGTTGTGAATAATTGATAATTTCAAACTAGCTCGAGGGAGAGAGTTAAAACATTTGTTGAAATTTCTCTCACATTAAGATCTTTCCTTCTTAAGATTCTGATTTATTTCATTGACAGATTCATAGGAAATCATCTATGGAAATACCGTAGGTTGTTTCCTTAGTTTTTCTAGTGTTTGGGATGTTTTGTCAAGCTGGCCATTATTGTTTTTTCCGGTTTCACAATTTCTATTTTAGCTTCCATTATCTTATAAATATGTAATTCTCATTCTTTTCAAATCAATAGATATTATTTAGTCTTTTCTACACTACCAAACATGTCATGTTTCTTTTAACACATGGTATGTATTTTAAGTGAACACCTCATAGTAGAGCTATATAATGGTTGTTCAATATGGTATTGG